>JAAGNO010017300.1:0-11801 GCA_033439905.1 Ceryle rudis
GTCAGGCAGTGATAGGACTACAGGGAATGGATTAAAACTAGAGATGGGTCAATCCAGATTGGACATTAGGAAGAATTGCTTCACCATGGGGGTGGTGAGACACTGGAACAGGTTGCCCAGAGAGGTGGTGGAAGCCCCATCCTTGGAAGTTTTTAAGAGCAGGCTGGATGGGGCTCTGAGCAACCTGCTCTAGTGGGAGGTGTCCCTGCCATTGGCAAGGGGGGTTGGAACCAGATGATCTTTAAGGTCCCTTCCAACCCTGACAAGTCTATGATTCTATGATTCTGTGTGTCAGTGCAATTTCACCTCAGTCCCAAAAAGCTTCTGGAGCACATGAATAATGTTATAATGTTACAAGGGCCTAATAATTGCGTCCAGGAAGCTTCCCATACAATTTTCATTATTATATGGTTAGCTTATTTATACATCAGTATCATTTGGTAAATTGCATCTAGAATACATGGGGAGGCTGAAGCTTAAAAATACACTCCTGTTCCTCATGGCAGCCCCAGGTGCAAGATATTATCCTTTAATGCCATGGAAAGTCTCCAGCTACCTGACATGAGGATAGGGTACAGAGAAGCTGATTGAGTAATTTCACTCCGAAGCTTTTTTGCAACACTGAGGTGTTTGCATTCAAACAGTGACATTTTAGTAGTTGAAACAGGTATCGGTGGCTGGTGCTGGAAAGGGTGAGGCCACTGGCCGTGCGACTTGACCCACTCAGCTCCCCCGTAGGGGGGTTGAGACTCCCTGGCCCTCCGTTGAGTCATGGCTCTCGTGGGGGCACAACCGGCTCCCAGCGCAGCCGTCAACGGCCTGGCCAGGCCTGGCGAGCTCCCGCTCTCCCTCCCAGGCATGGGCTTCCCCTGCCGGAAGGCGGACCCGTCCTGGGGACCGCACCGCTTTACTGTTCCGCTCAGCACCGGCACAAGGTCCCGGGCACGGCGGCGGGACGCCCCGCTGCGAGCTGCGAGAGGGTGCGGCGGGATCGCTCCACTCGCTGGCGTGGCGGAGGATCCAGCCCTACCCTTGCCAAATGGCCAGGGAGTTGGGACGGTGCTGGGGGGCCGGGCCGGACTGGAGGCAGCCGCTAGGCGGGTCGGCGGGCGGTAGCACGGCCGTTAACGGCCGCCGGGGGGCAGCGCGAGATCGCCCAACCGCCGCCGCCATCTCCGCCGCAGCCGCCGCCGTCTCGGCTGGGACCGCGCCGCACGGTACTGCACAGCCCGGCCCGGCTGGCAGGCGGCCGGCTCCGTGTAGCGCCCGTTCTCGTGTGGGCAGCGCGGCCCTGCGTGGGTGCCAGCCCCAGGCAGGGGGCTGATCCCGCGGCGAGAATCCCAGCGGAAAGCGGCCCTGGAGTCCTCTTCTTCGACTGCCCGATGCAAAACCCACATCCCCGCGAGCGGAAGGCTGCTCGATTTATTTATTTAAGGAGATTTCACCTAGGAGCCACTGATCAAAGCTAATGCAAAATAAATGTGTCCCTTTAATAGACTGATTCTTCTAAGCCCTTGACGCTGGGAATTGGGATTTCCCAATGCTATTAGCACTTAGCAGTAGGCACTCCAGACCAGCCAAGAACAAGGGATTAAGAGGTATTTGTCTAAACTAATTTCTCTCTCTATACCAGGTCTATAGAGACTGGTGTTACTCTGCTGGAATTGTGCAACACAGCTAATTGGCTACAAATTTAACAGTGGCAGGGCTCCCACTGGAGGCTGACATCTATTCATTACTGCTATTGTCACCTCAAACGTGGGCCAGCATTGGGCAACTGGGCCTGCCGTGCCCACACTTCCCTGGGCTGGCCAGGCACTGACCTAGGGAAATGGCCTCCTTTGCATGGGCCACTCCTGATGAGGATCTTGGGTCTGAGGAAGGTGAGAGGTCTGTCGTGCCAGCTTGGGGAGCCAGCAGGGCCTGGGCACTTCATGAAAAAGTGAGTTGACAGAGTAAAATTGTAATTATCGTAGAAATGGGATGCATGTAACACAGGGCCCCTGAAACTTCTACTTATGTGAATGACTGTTCAGGATGGATGTTGACTTTTTTTTGGCACATATTATAATGCCCCTCATAACCCTTCTAGAACAAGGGAGGAAAAAAACTTGCAAGATTTGGCCCTGATTACTCAATTACTTTGGCACAGGTATCCTCCTATACTGAGAAAAACTGATGAAAATTCACAGAATAAAATTCTGGCCTTAGTGAGGTGGATGAGAAATACTCAGAATTTCATCAGGGCCAGAGTTTTACTGAAGGAGGACATGGAGCTTCATCTGCTCAGTGAGATGCCTTAAGTAGCCACAGGAACCAAAGCCAGGTTGGCAATGTTTGCCCTTCATCTCCCTTACGTACATGCTAGCAAAAAGCTAACAAGTAGTGCTTGTTGATGTGGAATACACTATCATCCTGCAACAACCCAAAACCATCATCAATATTAATCTCATTCTACAAGATAATGGGAAAATGCTGGACAAAAATCAAGTTAACAATACCAGTCCATGAGCAGACAGGATTAATCCTGCTAAGAATCTAATATTTAAGCTGTGATTGATCAAACCTCTCAAGCTAGAGATTATATGGCCTTAACCAGAGTGCTTCTTGAGATGTGCATGGGGAATATGACAAATTCCGTGGCAGCGTCTTTAATGTGATGTAAGACAGGAGGAAGGCAGAAAAGATGAAGATTATTCAAGGTGTTCCACTTCAGTGCAAAATATAACAGAAATACAGTCATGGCTTACCAGGGGCAGAGGTTGTCTGCCAAGGAAATAAGTACCCCTGCTAACTTCATGCAGCAGCCAGAGTCCAAGCCGCCTGGCCCCCTTTCATTAAGGGAGAATTGCCCCATTCAATGAGGTACTTCAACAGTTGTCTACCTTTGAACGTGCAAATACCCCGATTAAATCTAGTGGATCAGGGCCAAAACTAATTAATTTAGTGATGTCTTGCATCAAAATCTCACTTGCAATACATAGCGCTCACAATCAGAAGGATAGGGGATTAATTAAACTGTTTAGAAAGCTGAGAAGGTTAGGACTGGGTTAGGACTAAAGAGCATAATGATATCCTTAGTGGAAGCCAGAGGAGCAAATGACCCCTGTGAAAACGATAGGAATGTGCTGAGGACTTTTTTCTGGGTTTTTTTTTTTGTTCGTTTGGTTGTTTTTTTGTGAGATAAATGAATTGGGACTGGCACACCAAACCAGTTTTGTGTCCAAAAGGCCATGCACTTTTATTTAGATAAGGTTTTCCAACCTATTCCTACTAACTGAGCTCAACCCAAACTGTATCATGAGCAGCAGCTTCATAGTACTTCCAGGTATCAAAACAGCAAGGAAAATCTTCTATGAGTTGTGATTAGACAACAAAACAAACAAACAAAAAAAAAAAAAGGGGAAAGGGAAGAAAAGGAAGAAAAGAACCACTGTAGAATTTCAGACATGATTTAAATGTAAACCTAGATGCATTCAGAGCATTTCTTCACTGTGCCCAGCTTGGTGAACACAGAAAGATAAGGATTTGATAATATGTTGTACTGCAATGGACAAAATCGGATTCTGATGAATTATGCTCACTAACAGAACAAGAAAAAAAAATCAAATTAAGTTACTGGGAAGATACTTGAGAAAGTAGAACAGTAATTGGAGCACTACAGGCCTTCTAGTTGAGCCTAATTCTCTAAGGCTCCTTGGGGTGTATCAGCGGCTCCGCCACACAGCTGATGTCAACTGAAGGGTGCCAGTTTGCACCTGCTGAGGATCTGGCCTTTAAACTCACCTAGCTTGTGTCAGCAACTGAGTGGCCTCTTATAACCTTTCTGCAACACTGCAAAATCTTTAATGGCTTGGCACTGCTCAAAACCATTCCATTTTGTAAGAGGAAAGTAAGTGGTATTTCACCTGCCTGGGAGGACCCTTCTCTTCCTGCTGATTAAGGAGGAAACCCTGTTGTAACCTCATTTTTTCTAATATGACAGGCAGTAATGAATGGCTGAGATGACTGTGATCTTTGTATCCTATGGCCAGTCTATTTCCTATAGGTGTTTCCTGTGACTGTAGGAAATTATGGGCAAGGGAATGAAAGAAGCAGGCCAGACAATGATAAACACTCCAGAGTCAGGTCAACATGAAACTAGCATGCCGTATTTTCTATTTATTAGCACATATATGTTTATATAAGGTTCTGTCCTCTATCAAGTGTCAGTCAAGAACTGCACAACTATAGGCTTGGATCCTTTTTTCCCATCATGAAATACACCTTGCATGTATGTGAAGAACGTTATACACAGATATATTGTCTGGATCCATTTGCCAAAAAAATAAATCCAAGGGATTTAACAGGCACCCCTGCAAAAACAAATCCAATTCCCTTTTAATTTTAAAACATAATAAAAAATTCGTTCAGCCAGAGGAGTTCCTCTGAAAAAAAATACACTCAGGCCTTTTTAGGAAGTTACATAATTTGATAAACCTCCAGAACTGTAGAAAACAATCCAGACTGAACACAGGCTTTTGACATTACACTCAGGAAACGACTACCTTTGCAAACAATAACATCTCCATGCCTAAGCCCTCAGTTTCCAACAGTCATGTACATTCATGCGTGGAAAAACCTGTAAGAGCACTGACATGCCAGAATGCTTGCAAGATCACTGCCTGTGAAAGGTTATTCACAGACACAGTCTCAGGCAAAATCACGCCCTCAGGTAATACAACCCTGCCAAAGTCATGGAAAGCCAACAGGTTTCTACTGCGTGAGGAACAATAGAGCTATTCTGGATAAGATTTATTCTGAAAAGCAGAAGTTGAGGATAGTCATAATTTTCTTTTCAGAGCACCAAAAGCTTCTGTGCCTGACCATGAAGATTGCCACAGGACATAGCCTACCTACCAGAAAAGCTAAAAGCGCAGAAAACAGAGACTAAAGCTGAAGCTTTTTCCTCCTGTGTTCTCCACTACACAAATACACTTCCATGGCTTGTATGTGTTTCCTTTGCCACAGAGTGCAAAAATGAGTCCTGAAGTCATCGGATTTACAAGCCAGCAGAAATACTTGATACTGCATTGTAGTTACAGAGGCGTCCACAGCAGCCCTGTATTCTGCTCCCTGGGCAGCAGCTGTGCCTCTGGGATGCTGAGCCCACTGTGAAGGTCTGTAGAGAAGGCACCTGACTGGGGGGGAGAGTCACACACCATTTAGTTATCACTGATTTTCCTCAGCAGTAATGATAGCTCCACAGCACCTCAACAGCCTGTGATAGAGACTTTGCTTTCCCCTTCTGGGTATTCCCAGCTAAAGGGACGTGGATCCAATTTAACAGCTGCACTTCAAGGTGTCAGAGACCCTAGAGTAAGGACCAGGTCTTCCCTGCACAGGATCTCACCTGGAGGAATCTGAGCCATTGTAGGCAGAATGAAAGTTCTTGGGTTCTTACCCCAGCTCCCTCTCCAGGGGACATGACATAACCCTTTCCCTGACATCCACATCTACATTGATCTTCCCCAGCTCCCTGCCCGCAGTGCTCTGTAAACCCTCTTTAATGTCCTGCCAGGCGCTGCAAACTGGTCTCTTCTTACAAGTCACAACTTCTCACTGTTGGTCTCTTCTCACAAGTCACAACTGATAGGACAAGAGGAAATGGCATCAAATTATGCCAGAGGAGGTTTATGTTGGACATTAGGAAAAAAACTTCTAATACCAAAAAGGTTATCAAAGACTGGAACAGGCTGCCCAGGGAGGTGGTTGAATTGCCATCCCTGGATGTATTTAAAAGCCATATATATATGGTGCTCAAGAATATGGTTTAGTAGTGACTCTAGCAGGGAGAGATAACAGTTGGACTTGATAATCTTAAAGGTCTTTTCCAACCATTGTGATTCTGTGAAACCTACTTACTACCTGCCTTCTCAAGCAGCCCAATGCAAGGAGCCTGCTGCCCGGTGCCTAGTTTAAGTAGCAAGACTCAAGAGTAAAAAATACAAGGTCACCATGGACCTACATTTAAAATGTCACTCTCACATATGATACTCCAGTCATAAGATACCCCACCAAGACTGCACAGGGGGTCACTGACAGGCAAAGAGCACACAGTGGTTCACATAGTAAGAAATTGTCCTTGAAGAAGTGTCAAGACCTTGGGAAAATAAGGTAATCTGGAGCAGTTGCTAGTAAATAAATAAGTGCTGCTTGAAGCTTTGGGTGTAATCTAATCAATATACTTACCTCATTACCACTGGTGTGTCATCCTGAGATTTACACATCCAAAAAATTGGCTTAACATACTAGAAAAAGAGGGGTAGGTGGCAGGTTGAATAAGAGGCACTCTTGAGCATTAAAGCTGCTGCAGAGAGGTACAAAGGCTCCTCTTAAACATAGTGGAAGAGAAGACAACAGACTAGGTGCCTGTGACCTAATAAAACCCCACCCGTCTCAGCAGCAGCACTGAACTTTGCATTGGGAAATTCCATGCCTGAGCAGTGGATTCCAATTGCAGTGAGGTTTTCTCTGAGATCAAGTCACTTAAAATACCACTTCTCCAATGTTTTTACTTTTTATGGTTTCTCATGTTTTGGGTGAAATCCCAAACACAGATGACACAATAATTGCCCACACCTGCCCCACAAGGTATCTGCTAGACATAAATATGTGTTCATTCCTTTGAAAGGAATGGGTCTGTATCCATTCCACATGCTAACATAATCAGGGACATCCAATATCATTCAAAACTGTTTACACTGTCAGTAATAACCCTGGAAGAAATAGTTTCTGAGCTGATTTTTATTGACACTCACCTCATTCCAGAGTTCAGAAAAAATGTGCGTAGTTGATACATCCAGCCACAGAGATTTTTGTTTTCTCTAAATAAGTCTGAATAAACAATAAAAGGTTAAGTGCTTTTTTTTTTTTTTTTCAAAGCCTGAAACACAGGCAAACAAATTGAGGGTAGAGAACTCAATTATATGAAGCAGAAGCTACTGGCAGTTACACTCAGCAGAGCTGAATAATTTTCAATTACTCTGGGAGAAGAGGTCAACAAAATATGTTCCCCAATCTGTACATTCTTAAACTCAGACCTCCTAATGTTACAAGTGCCCTTTGTCAGGGTAATTCAGTGTTGGGTGGGGTTTTTTTTTGTTTCCCAGCAAGCACTCTTTTCCCTACTTTTAAGTCATGTTCTTTCCTTAGGGTACCTTAAGGTACATTAAATTTATCCTAAATATGTGCCTGCTACAAAAAATGCATTTGAACTCCCACTTCTCAAAAGCCAAACTTCACTGCCATTGCAGCCAAACACTCTGTCAGAGAGGTGCTAGAATGTGACAAGTACTGCTGTAAGGACCTCCCTGACCCAGGATGCTGAGAGTGTTGACCCAGAAAAGCAAAGAGATGGGCCCCATCCCAGGGTCACCTCTGCCAGTGTCTGACCTTCCCAGCTGTGCTGGCACATCCCAGCTAAGGCAGCACGTTTTCCCCAGTAGGGACTGCAGCAGCTCATCAGGGCTGGCCAGCTGTCCCAGCATAGAAGAAAAATCCCTGGAACATGGTATGACCATGTGTCCTACCAAAGAAAATGAATGACTTTTGAGCACTGCATAACAGATATGTCATATCTTCCCAGCCTTGAGATTTCATCTCTGCTACCATCATAGCGCTGCACTTCTAGCTTCAGAGTTTCTTACTGCCATTTTTCCTTGGTTTTATTCTCAGCAGGTAGGTTTGGGTTTTTTTATAGTGTGACCTTCTCTTTCGAAGAAGCAACAGGAATGGAGTTACATTTTATGTCACAAGGCATAAAGAGAAAGGAAACTCTTCACCACATGAAGAAAAAGGAAACTTTTGCTCTTGTGTATATCTCACACACATATAACAAAATACATACTCAGGCAGGATGGTAAAATTTCCAGCATATGGAATGAACAGAGAAATTTTCTATGTATTTCTGTTTCCACATAGAGCAGCACCTAAATGTGGCAATTACAGTATCAGGAAAGATGCTCAAATGTTTATTTCTCCATTAGGACTTTACACTGCTGTCTGGTCTAAATGGTGTAGTGAATCCCAACAGAAGGAGCTTTTATGATGATCGTGTCATTTTCACAGCAAATATAAGCTGATGATTTTCAGTGGAAGGAGAAAGCCACTAAAAATTGGCTAACCTACTTTTTAGTCAGAAAAGAGACATTTTATTTAAAACCTTTGTGTGAGAGAGGCAATCCATTTATCCTCAAATTCCTGCCCAGAAAGTTGCTAGTGTATGTGGAGAGAAGGTAAAAGAAGAAAAATAAAGCCATTTCCTTATTTTTCACACCACATGCAAAAACATTCCACTATGTATAAAAGAGGTTTTGAACTGACTGGGAATGAAATGGACTCTGGACAGAAAAGCTCCCGCACTCTTAGATTCAGTCCCTTCTTGGAGGTCGGCAATTGTTGTTAGCTTCCAGGTGGGGGAATTTTCTCTTTCTAAACCCAGCATGTATTTCATAGAACCATAGAACAGCCCAGGTTGGAAGGGACCTCAGAAGATCATCTGGTCCAACTTTTCATGGGAAAGGGAGCCCAGGTGAGATTACCTAGCACCCTGTCCAATCACATCTTAAAAATCCCCACCAATAGAGACTTTGCCACATCCCTGGAAAGGTTGTGCCAGTGACAGATTGTTCTCACTGTGAAAAAGACTGGTGATCTTGGAGATACCTAGAGGTAGAGAGATGGTTCACCTTCCTTATTCTGCTACCTTTGGGGGAATTGTGGGCAAATTGCTTAACATCTACAAGTGATTGCTTGCTTCTTTATATACTGGGTATAAAACATACCACCTGACAAGGAAGGTTTAATAAATTAATACTGCCAAGTAGGGTCTTCTGCTGGAGGACTTCAGAGACCTTTCCTGGAAATCTCCCTGTGAGGCATGCAAGCATACTTTTGTTTTATTAGTCATTACTTTTTGGTTTTCTCCTCAGCAAATGCAAACCTTATTCTATCATCTCTCCATTGTGTTAAAAAGGAAACAAATCTGCATGTCCCTGTTGAGAATAAGTAAAAGGGTCATGCTGCAGGATGATGAACTCTGTTTGGAGGCCTTGATTGTGTAAGGAAAAGGGTAAAACCAGATAAATATATAGGCTTAAAAAGCCTTGTGAGCTTTGTAGACATCATGTGTGCTACTGCAGCAACTCCGTACACCCTTGTATTTTAAGAAAACTTACAGGTCAGATGCTGCTGTGCCACTTCCATTGCCTCATTTTTATAATAGGGAAGAAAATAGTTCCAGATGGAAGAAAAAACAGAGATAAAGAAATCTCTATTATCTCATCCCAGTCCCTCATTTTCTTCCTAATTCTGATTTTGTATTCCCCTTGCACTGCTCACTCTCCCAACAGACTCCACTGCAATGTTGCCTTGGTGTTGCTGCCTCTGCTACATAGCAAAACATTCATGGTTTTAAGGTGAGGGGCCTAGAGATTTCATAAAGAGAGTCTCAGAAACCTAATCCCTGGCAGGGTATTCTTCAGTGTAAATACTTTACCTAGTGTCTGCATTGCTGCAATATTCAAGAAATCACAACAAAGAAAGAAGTCAGTACCTGGCCTTAACAAGCCTCTTTTTGACCACTCTTGCCTCCACTCCAGCTCTTCTCTTAGCACCCCTGTGCAACAGAGGAAGCTCCTGGGTGAGCCTCAGCCCTCTTTCACTTAGAGGAAAGGAAAAACCAAAGACATGGCAAATAAATTGTTCTTTGCCTCAGTTTTCTGCTGTACCTAGCTGTGCTTAGGCCTCTGCAGCTATGCATCCTTAGGAGCATGCTCAGAGCCTAACATGGAAAGCACATCCTCAGTACCATTTCCAAAAGGGAGGAAAGGGCAGGGGGGGAGGGGATGTGACTTTTGGTTTTGCAGCACTTCACAGGTGACTTTAAACATGTGGTTTCCTCATCTGCCAGATCTCTCCTGGCCATCTGGTGTGACTGCATCCTATGAATGATCACCTGAGTGGAATTTTATCTTTTTTGCTCCTTGTTCCTCACCAAAACATTAGGTTCTTTTTATGACATGTCCAAGAAATTGATACATTTTATCACATCAAAAAAAAGACTGCCAGACTTCACTCCATGTCCCCTCGTAGCTGACTGACACGTTGACACCACCTCTTACTAAGTCACAAGAGATTACCTTCTGCTTTTATTGGCCAACAGCTCCAACCACTGTCATCTTACTGATGGTGTTTCATGATACTTAATACCAACCTTCACACTTTGAAGGATCCCTGATAATCCCACAAAGCAATCTCACCATTCTCCTTTAAATCCCTTTTTCCCACTCTCCTGCAAATCACTGTCAGATTTGGGTTGAGTGTTGGGCTACAATCTACTGCACTGACCAACAGTATTACAGGTGTTCCCTGCTCTGGCTATTGCCTTGCAAAACATTGTAAGTGTTTTGTCATAGGAGATTTCCTTTGTTTCTCAGTGGGTTCTGCACAAAACTATCCAGATGCATGGCTAGGCTCTAAGTACCACACTAATAAATAGCAAAAGAAGATGATTCCATGAGCTCTGTATGTATCATTCAACAACAACAAAAAAAAAAATCAAGTCAGATGTAAGTAATAAACTTCAGGTCAAATTTAAACAATTTCCTTTTATTTGCTTCCATTTTATTGACAAATAAAAACTCATAGCAGGTAAACCTCAAAATATACCTTCAGTAACAATTGTTTTGCCTCAGATATTTATGAAGCATTCTAATTACAGCATCTATATAGCATTTCTTCTTGCCCATGCATAAAAGTACACACTAATACTTAATACATTAGCATTTCCACTATACATTTTTACAGTGTATCCAGTTAAGCAAATTGCTCAATTAGCTGAATGGGTTTTTTTTCTTTTCATTGTGAAAAGACAGAGTCTTGCAGAATGGAATGGCGTTCTCAGTAAGAGGTCAGTTGGGTGTGATTTTTTGGAATAAAGGAGAGAAGGTGAGTGGGTTGCAAAAGATATTTTTTTAATTATTCACATTTTATTGCCTTAAAAAGTCAAACAGAGAGGGCAAACCAACACACGTACTGGTTCATGATGGTATGTAACTGTAGCACGTTCTGGAGAAAGCCATCATACTTACTGGAATTTTCCCATTATAGCGTGTGCCTTATGGACATATAAAAGATTGTGGGACCGTCAAATACCAAGTGTCAGGGAATGGTATATCCACTCGTTGGTAAAATAAATCAGTTAATTTGGCAGGTAAGTATTAAGTAATCATATTGTCAGAACAAGGCGAGTGGCTAAGAAAGGAAGACGAAGAAGAAAAAAATAAAAAGACAAAGTGGGGAAGAACTAAACATGAGAAGGGAAAGGGAGAGAATGCAAGAGTTTGGTGGCCAAGCAACGAAAGACTAAAAGCTGATAATCCATCTGTTCTGGATGGTACCAGGTTGCCTTGTCCTCATATCTCATGTTGGACTCCCATTTCTGACCTTCCACTGCCTGGGAGAATTCGAGCATCATCCTGACTGGTTTTATTACATACAGAATAGAATGACTGAGAGAAACTCGAGCAGATCGGATATTTTCTCATCCACATTTTTAAAGATTTATATTTTTTTTTTTTACAGAAGAACTTTACTATTTTCATGCTCTCTGTGGATTTTTCTCATTTTTTTGCTTACTCAAAACTTGGCAAATGTTGGGGTGGGGGCCTGAAAGGGCCAGGGTGTGAGGGCAGCAGCCAAGGAGCTGCTCCAGTGTCAGACAGCTCTAAACCTTCTTCCTCAAAGCAGAGTGCATGACC
>JAAGNO010017300.1:11901-27639 GCA_033439905.1 Ceryle rudis
CATTTTTCTATTGCAAAATACACCTGCTTTCTTTTCTTTCTTTTTTTTTTTCCCCTAAACTAAATATTTCTTCCCTCTAATGACTCTCTTTTTTAGACAGCATTTAATTTCATTACATTTTCCTGGGGTAAAAATGTCTATGATATTTGCCTAGGCAAAGTGTTACATCACGTACTCTATTTATGTTTCAGTATTGCAGTGACTTTTAAAAGCTCTCAGCAGGAAATGAAGAAAAGCCTGAACTCATAATTATTAAATAATAATAAAAAAATGTACTCTGCTAAGGTTGCATTTATTCAAAATGGTACAATTAATATAACCCCATGTTTCCATTAATATACGTTCCGGTGAAGAAATTGATAGGAAATGTGGTCATGGCATGAACTTTACAGCAGATTTGTATAGTGTCTGCTGAGCGGAGTTTAATTGAGCAAAGCAGCTTGGATGAGTACAGTACAGAAATGAGATTATCCATCACGCACCACCTAGCTGTTCAATATCCAAGTCCTCCTTGTACTGACAGAGTTGGAAGGATGCTACTTAGCATGATCAGACATCACAGACAACAGGGAATTTAAATGTCCCCCTTCACATGGGGGACAAACCATTCCTGTCTTAAGCTTCCTCCAGCCTTTACCCTTCGTCTGCTCCTTGTTGCTGAGATAAAAATGGCTGCAGCTCCTAAAGCCAGCCCAGGGAAAGGTTGTGTAGGGCCTCTCCCCACCTGATTTCTGTCCACATCCCACTTTATCTTTTCCCCATCTTCTCCCTGCAGCCCCTGGCTCTTCATCCTTTCTGCCTGTCTCAGGCATCTCTGCCTGATGGCTGGCACTTTGCACCCTTCTCAGCTGCTCACCGGCACTGAATGCTGAAACAGCTCCTACTCTCATCCCCAGACCCAGCAATTTCACCACAGCCCATATTCCACTTGTCCTTCTGACTGGCACTTGTGTTAAGTTACTACTCAAGCAAAATGTTCATTCACAAAACATCATTGCAGAGCCTAAGCCCCATTCAAGACATCAGTGGCAACATAACCTTCCTTGGTTTCTCATTGCAACCTTGAATTTGCAACATCTGTTGTCATTTGTCTTCCCTCACTGACCACAAGTTTTTAGTTCTCCTCTTTATGGTTCTTAAGCATGTAGCACATACTTCTATTTAGCACCTGGTCTCTTATGATAAATTCCTACCTTCAGTCTGTCAGCAGTGCCACCTGACCACCTTTTCATCTCCAAAGCAAGTCCAAGTTTTACTACTTGCACATGAAGAGCTTTTTCATTAGCTTCTGCAGAGTGATTGCTTTATTTCTCCCTACATTCCCAACAGAAGCTACCTTTGCCAGAAGGGTCTGCAAAGCACAGCCCTTGTACATGATCTCGGCACACCACAAGCTATGACTGCTGAGTACCATGCAACTCCTGTTCCTGTGATCACGTATCTGTTTTGGATAATCTTGCTCCAACAAGATTATCTGATGTTCATTGACAAATTCCTAGGCAGTCAGTCCTTGTGCTCTGAAGTCTTAATCGTGGACTCCTGGAGATGTTACTGTAAAAGACGTACTGTAAATAACATCTAGAACACAACTCTGATCTCTGATCTATTCTCTATCATTTATCTTTGCCTACTGAAGACCATGGTTCAGGGAATGTCCCTGCATGAGCCAATGCATGAGTCTCAAAAACCACCAGAGGAATAAATGCTCAGACTCTCACATAATTGTAGGAGGCTTTAATTTTATTTTCTCTTTTTAATTTAAAAAGCGTCTTCAACATGAATAACTGGCAAGAAGCAAATTTTAAAAGGAGAAAAAAGGTTTTGTTAAGCTTTTAACTTTAAATTGTGTTTATGCATGGAGACAAAATTCACACAGTATTTATTTCTTGAAAGCACAGAGGAAAAAAAGAATGTGTTGCTGCTGCTGCAGACAAAGGATGAGAAGTGCAGAGCTTCCACAGCACCTGGCAGAAAAAGTGTCACTGTGATTCCTTACACCCTAATGTGCATCACAAAACAGCAGATCCAGTGGCTCTTCTGCTTCCTCAAATGGGAGGTGCAGCACAAAATGCCCCAATCCCCCTCCCAGAGCTAAGAGCCTATTGTTAAATCTTCATCAAAATTGTGCCTGAAGATAAAATATTCAAGAGATAATGAGCACAGCCTTGCTGCTATAGGAAAACATCCATTCTGGCTCTTCAAGTACCTCGTCGAAGTGCAAGAGGAAAAGCAATTCTAATCATAATTTTACCTCTGTTATCATGAATACAACCAAAGGTTTCTTCTTTTAAGTTACAAAAAAAACAGCGAGAAATATTTTTTTTTTCACAAGGCTTCATTGACAGACTCTCTTGTTTGCAGCAATTCAGAACTCCAACTACAGAAGCTCATCACTTTTTATTTGCCTCCTTCAGTGCCAAGGAGATATTTATAACTGTTGCAGTCAGTCTTGAAATAAGTATACAACGCAATGGTGCTGCAAGTTACCAGTCAAGCAGAAGACAAAGATAAATAAAAAGCAATGAAAAGACATGATACAGATATAGGGAAGACTGTGACTACCAAAGAGCTAATGGTTTTGTCATAGTAAGAACTGAGCTTAGAAGAATACCCAGTATTAGCAATGGTTTTGTTGAAAAAATCTTTTCAGACCATTAAAGTATTAAGATGTTCTTTATCGCACTTTCCCTACCTCTTCTTTTCTTTGCTAGTTGGTATTTTTTTAATGCTTTTTCTTCATATCTTCCCTACTGGATTGAATAGCATGGAGCTGCCTTTGCCACACAAAATCACAGATTACTAGATTTTTGTTTCATTCTAGACACAATTTGAAACAATCAAATTTGAATAACAATTTTGTGTTCACATCTTTTATTTATTAAGGGTCTTTGAAATACAGGGAAAAGGCAAAATATAAAACAGTATATAGCAGAAAGGTCAAAGTGGAGGAAAAGCAGGCACGAAAAAAAAAAAAAGAAATCTTTTTCTCTTTGTTTTTTCTTCTAAAATATGAAAAGCTAGTGAGACAGATTCGCTCCCTTTCAGGGATATGCTCAGTGCAAGAGGCTGAAAGGATTACAGTGGGATACCGCTCACATAGCTCTTACCATCTGTCCTGAGCAATGCTGGTTTAAATTGCAGCTACCTCAGGGTCCCTGTATCCCTAAGCAGCACGCAGGGTGCCCAGCTGAGAGGCACTGGAGGATGCCAGTGCCTCCCGTGTGGTTTGCATCCTGAGGAGGGGATGCTTGCACAGACCAGCCACCTCAGCCCTCTGCTTGCAGCCCCTACTTTAGCAGAGGGGTTGGACTAGATGATCTACAGAGGTCCCTTCCAACCCTTACCATTCTGTGATTCTATGATTCTCCTTCCCTTGCATCCTCCCAGACAAAAGTTCAGGTGCCAGGATACAGATATAGATAATGATACAGCATCTCTGCTATCTCAAAAGCACAGGAAAAGAGTATGAGATGGGGTCTGAGCTCCTCTGGAGCCACGAGTTTTAGTGCTGTGCTAGATGAGCATTTTCTACAGGTAATAGGATTGAGAGCTGTCTCAGGTCATGGGGAAGGAAACACGTGCTTACCTTTTTCTGACTTTGCCCAAAGTTTTTATTTCATTATTTCAAGCTATTTAAAAGGCGATTATACTGAATAAGTAACCAGGGCTCAGGATCCATCAAAACAGCAGGAACATCTTCAAAAGTTAGATTACTTTGTGCCACCAGAATCTGCTGGGAAAAGGTGGTGCATTTCATAACCGCTTTTTATTATTAGCCCATCACTATAGGCCTATATTTAAAAAATCACTTTGAATGAAGGAAAGGAAAATGTAATCTTTTCCTATGGCTGGATTCTTCTCCTTGCTTCCCTTTGCAAAAAATGTTTTTAAATTTAAACGTGAAAAGAAGTCATGTGTATGGACCCCTGTGTTTGAAGAAACAGAATGAAGTTTTGCTTGTAGTTTTAGGGTGATCCTCAGTTTGGAAATCTATTTCAGTAGTGTTAGAACATAAAATGACTGCTATGCATCCTGCATGCATGACTTGCTTGACCTGCTTTCCCCATCTTCTTGGTAGCTGGGGTCAAGGGCTGCAGAAGAGGTTCCTAAATTACATTTCCCTTTTCCATATTCAATATATGAGTAACTGCCTGATTTCTACAATTTCTGAGCAATTTTTGGAGTGGCTGCCACCTGGGGCTGCACCCTCCTTCAATTTAAAAATCAAGATTTAGGACTCAAAAATAAAGCAGATGCTGAAGGTTCCTTTGGTGAGGGCTTTATGCCTGAATCACTAACCTGCTCAGTAGGCTTGCCATATTTCTCCAGTAATAATGCTTTACATTAGTTATTTGAGCTCAAATGCAGCATTTGCTGAAGAAAAACATTCTGCAGTTTGCCTTTCTGGAAAGAGATGATTGTTGTGTTGTCAATAAAGAAAAGGATTAGAGAGTAGGTGAATTTGTTACATACACATATGGCCCATGAAATACATCCCTCTATGAATCTTTCAATATTATCAGCCTACAGTAATTGTTACTTACACTCCACCCACTTAATCCTTCTTTCCTTCCTTTCCTCTGAAGAATAATTTGACAGTTGTTTTCTTTGAAAAAGTTGAACTACAATATTATTTCTACATCTAACAGGGACACAAATATGCTATCATAAGTACAGATAAGAAAATGTGGACAAATATGAAAACAAAAATCAAAATCAGAGTGTTTTCTAGAACTGAGTTGGTCTGGAGAAACCTGAGGCTGTGGTGGAAGGTAAAAAGGCAGAGGGAATTAAACCCTCACGCCCTCACCACAGAGCCAGGGCTATCCACCCAGCATTGTAAAATGGAATTTATAGCTAAAATCAGGCAAATAGACCCAGGCATTAGGATCACAGGTGCTATTTCACTGACAGCCCATTATAAAGCTCCAACTGTGTCCAAAGTTACAAAGCAATTTCATAGTTATATTTATCAGGATGAATAATGTGCAAATCCACTTCTCTGTTTGCATTTTTTTTTTCCTTTTTTGATATGTCATCATTAAAAGATTCCTACTGCACCATCAAGGCTTCCCCAGATGTTCACCCAGTGCAGCAGTGAATGGCACATGTAGGTCCTACACACAGGGAAGAAGCACACAAGCCCTGCAGCAATGGGAAGGAGGAGCTCCTGCCACCCAGTGGAGGGAAACACGGAGGAGCACTTAAGTACTGTCCTTATCCACATGACTCCCAGCGGTCAGCAGAGGCCAAAGAGATCCCGGTAAGTGGAGGTCATTACAAAAAACTCTCTAGAACAAGATACAGAGGCCAAGAAAAAAGGCCATTTTCAACAGACTTATACTGAAAGTGAGTTGGGAAGAAGGCTGCTTGGAATGGGTGTAAAAACAGACATCCAGACTGACAACCACACTGAGACTCCAGACAACATAGGATGCAGTCAACAGAGCCTGAGAAATTGGAGAAGTCACCAGGTCTCAGCCTTACAGTATTAGTGTGTTAAGCACAAAATTTGGCTGTTCCAGGGTACCTTCAAGGAAATGAGTCCAGGGCTATTAAAATGGTGTAATAAAAATCAGAGACCAAATCATGCTACATGGGCAAAAAAAGAAACCCAAATCTACTGATCTACATCCAAACAGATCGGGGGGGTGATGTTACCTATAGCTCACATGTGCAGGAAAATAGAAAATATTTCCATTAACAAATAAACTTGGAAAGCGGTCTTTGCTGAAAACAACTTAAAGCTCCTCACTTAGGACCAAACAGGCTTGGCTTACTCAGACTCTATCCTGAGAATCCAAACATGATTTTTCTTCTAAATCATAAGGGAAACATTTTTAAATTAAATGCAAATTTAAAGAGCTGAGGAGATGAAGGAACCTGCTTAATTGCATCTGCCTAGAGCACAGTGCATCAAATTCCAGAGAAAGAGACAGGAATGTCCAGAAGGAGGGGGGCATCGTGCTTCTCAATCCTACAAAAAAAAAAAAAAAAACAACCCACCTTTAGGGAAATTGCATGACACATGAATAAACAGTTCCTCAAACAGCTGAGGATGAAACCTGAAGTCATGGAGGCAGGGTATTAGCAGGGCATAACCAGGACAAGACATTTTCACACTCTTTTATCAGCTCTCTAGGGGCTGATAGGGGTCTACTTAAAGGCACTGTAATGGTGCTTTCAAAGATCTTACAAAAAAAAACGTATGTATGGCAGCCAGGACAAAGCAGAGGTGAGAAAATTGTTGTGGGAATCAGAGCCCTAAGGGAGCTCTGAAAACTTTTCTGCAAACCATGAAGCCACTAAAGTGGCTGAAACTAAGCCTAACTGCAAGGTCTCGCCTGCAAGCATATTGTGGAAAATGGGAGACTGGCTTACAAAACTATTTTATTTCTAGTCGGTCTTTCCCGTTTATCTCATGTTCCTACAAGTTACATACTATGCTTGAATATTAAAATAGAATCTTAAATGTAAATATCTTTTCCTCCTGTTTGGAGAATTCACCGTAAGCCTAAGGTACAGACAGATCCACCTCAATGCCCTAGGCTACTCAGAGTCCCACCAGAAGCCCATACTGCTAACAGGCAGTAGAACCAAGCCCTGATCCATATTTAGCACTATTAAATTATGACACCAAAGAAATACATGTAGCTACTAGCTTACATTATATTTACCAAAAAGGTATCAAACAAGAATGCCCTCTTGTGTTAGAACCTGGTGTCAGAAGAACAAGGAATAATGTGTGGAAGACAGAACTAAAATAAGCCAAGTCAGTATGATTCTGCAAATCTCACCAGTTCTGGATAGGTAACCTGGAGACACTTACGGGGAGCAACCTAGGAGCTGGAGAGAAGACTAGGAAAGTGATCATCTCCCTGTACTCAGCACTGGGGAGGCCACTGTGTTCAGTCTGGGGCCTTTCATTACAAGAAGGACATTAAGGTGCTGGAGCATGTCCAACGAAGGGCAACAAAGCTGGTAAAGGGTCTAGACCACAAGTCTTATGAGGAGTGGCTGAGGGAACTAGAATTGTTTAGCCTGGAGAAAAGAAGGCTGAGGGGAGACCTCATTGCTCCTTACAACTACCTGAAAGGTCTTGGTCTCTTCTCCCAAGTAACAAGCAGTAGGGCAAGAGGAAATGGCCTCAAGTTGCACCAGGGAAGGTTTAGATTGGATATTAGGAAAAAAATCTCTTCACTGGAAGTGTTGTCAAGCCCTGGAGCAGGCTGCCCAGGGAAGTGGTAGAGTCACCACTCCTGGTGGTGTTTAAAAGACATGTAGATGTGACACTTAGGGACATGTTTTAGTGGTGGACTTGGCAGTGTTAGGTTTACGGGTGGATTTTTCCAAACTAAAAAACTCTGATTCTATGATTCTAAGTTGTTAGTAAATAGGAGTAAAAATATGGAGCAGCAGAACTGATTTGGAGGTGCTGGGGGGGAAAGAATTGCACACCAAGGGTGGGGGTAGAGCATTTTCAAAGCACTCTGTGGAGGAAAAGCCACATTCAACTATGACTTCTCCACTCTGAGCACTTAGACATGAATACATTTGGGCCCAGATTCTTTCCTGAGCTAACTCCACAGTGATACCAGAAATTATGCAAGTTAAGATGCATGTCTCTTATGAAAATGATGCAATAATCAGTGTCTACAGTTCGATTATAAGATAATTAATTTTAATTGCGTATTACATTCTCATTGAATTAAAAGATTTGAAGACTTTGACTATTTTTATATTCCCCTTGCAATACATTGTGTAGTCTGTGCTATTTAGAGACAGAAAATTGCAACTATTTTAAAAACATGACAATGACTTTCACCTCCCTGAGGGAAATCCTGAATTATTACCTTTGATGGCACCAGGGTTTCATCCTTATTCTGCTAGAGAAAATCATTTGAGACCCCTTCTTAGCTTTGCTTTCCACCTTTTGAGAGCTTTGAGTTCCCAACATGGAGGTGAAAATACTCACTAATTATCAGGTGAAAGAGAAGAAATTATATTCTTTTTTTCTTTTTTTGGAAGAAAATGTTTGAGATAAAACCCCATTTTGTCACATCTACTTGGTGCCACCCATTAAGCATTGGTGAGGCCCTTCCCAGGGGAACAGGCTGTCACCCTGCCTCAGCACAGTGAGGGAAACCTGGCTGCTGGTCCCTGCAATGAGCCCGCAGGCACGGGTCACACCTCACTACAGCTGCGGCAGCTCCATCCTGCCTTCAGCATCACTTTTCCAGCTGCAAAGGAGGGTCACTGAGGTCGGACACTGCCCCATGTGGCATAGACGTGTTTTGCATGTTCTGATTTTCCATATTTTATCTCCTGCCAGCAGTAGAGCATTGACCAAAATGTCCCTGCTATAGCCCTATACAGTTCATCGTAATAAGTCACCAGCTGAATTGCACCTTGTGGTCCTACTGTGAGGGAACAAATCACCAACTTCTCCAGTTATTCAAGTATCTTCTCAAATAGTTGCTGCATAAGTCATGCCAGTAATCGTCAGTTTGTAACTTCCCATTCAAGAGTTTATAGCAGATATTGAAGACCTGGCCTTTGAAGGTGACTGGGTTTTGTCCGACTGTGGACACCATAGGGTAACTCTGTAGGGATTTAGACACATATCCAGGAGGCTCTGCTTTTGCAAGGGAGAAAGTAAGAGCTTTCTGAATTGGCCTTTAACAGTGAAAGATAGCAATTTCTGTGCCACAAACAGCTCCAAAGAGGGATAAGAAGGGAGAGCAGAAACAGCTACACCAAACCCTCACCATCCTTTTTCAGGGTGAATACATACTTCTTCTCCCAGTCTGACCCCACTGTGCCTGCCTTTCCCAGTCAATTCGGAACACCCATGCCTGACATGAAATGCAAGATATCGGACATGTAGAAAGGAAAGAATAAAAACTGGGTTTTCAATTATATCCCCAGTTTTGTGCTTAAATACATAACCTTGACCATGCAGAAGGGTTTTCTCCTAGCATTAATGTCCTCCCATGCCCACCCTTTTGTGGCAGAGGTGAGAAAAGCTGCAGAATACTCACCGAACACCAAGATTTCTCTTTTATCTTTTCTCAGATCCAAGTATTTTAGACTCAAAAAATATGCGATGACAAGTTTTATACATATTTCTAAGATATTCCTACCTTATACACTTATGTCTCAACCTTTTCTTTTATAGTCTTTCTTGCTCTTGCATGTTTTATTCTGCCTGGAAGACTGAAGGTGTGAAGGTATTGATTACACATCTCTTTCTGACACACCACAAAATATGCCATCTCTTGTCTTCACACCGGTGACTGACTAACATGGCAGGTTTCTTCTCTGCCTATAAAACATATCAAAATTGTATTACATGCTGCTGTTGTTTTTAATAGAAATATTATTCAACTCACCCAAGTTTTCTTTAGATTTTTTTCATTTCACTTAATGCCTAACCTTCTCAGGTTCTGACAGATACACAAATCTTCCCAGAGGCTGCTGTTCCTGAGATCACTCTGTTGCCTGTGTTAAATGTCTTTTATCTTGAGATCAGTAGTCCCAGAACAAGTGATTCAGTTCTGCAATGTACCTTGCAAGTAGGGACCAATCATTTATTACTTAGCTATGTCTGGAGACTCTAAACTAAGGCTTATCCAGTTCGATAAGTAGTGGAAAAAAAAGGCTATTCTGGCATGAAGGCTGTTTATATTTCACATGGGATTTGGTTTTTTGTGGATTTTTTATTTTATTTTATTTCTTGTAATCATTTTTCCTTAAACCATTGGAGGGCCTTGGAAGTGTGTTACTACAATTCCACTGCCAGTCCATCTCACAGACCTGTCCTAAAACCACAAGGCATACGTGTCTACATATCATCCTACAGAACAGCCCAACTTGAAACCAGGCTCTTAAACAATAGCAAGGGGGGTTTTATACAATACAAAAATATATTAAAAATACATAATGTAACTTGTCTTAATATACTTTTCTGAGTCTAAAAATATGCCAGACCAAAAGAAACATATTTACATAAAAAGCAGACAAGGTCAAATAACAAAGAAAGCCCTTAATTAGTTGTAATCAACTTTAATTTGCATACCGTATATAATTCCTAAATGATTGTTAATAATAACTTTATATAATGGACTTCCAATTTTCATGAAAATGGCACATTTTGATAAGCAGACACAAAACCCTAGTACTAATAAGGTTTAATTTGCATACATTAGACTGATTATCCAAACAAAAGGATTACAGTATTACTTCTCCATACCTTTATGTCCTTATTATGCACATTTATTAACTTCACAAAAGCTAGCTGTTAGTGACAAACAATAGCCGTGGCTGGAAGAGAAATCTACAGTATGAATAAAGTGCATTTTAATGCTAAGGAGCAAAGTTTATGCCGAATAAATGTTTTGTTTAACTCTTTCTTTTGCAAAAGGCGTTATGCTTTGTAAGGCAGTCACTATTAGATGGATAAATCACTTATTCATTATGTGATATTTTCAGTAAAGAGTAGATTTTCTCTAAAAATTATAACCTGCTTATGTTCCCAGTTTCCCGATGTAAAGTTAAAAAACATGGATGGTGCTTGAACATATCAGGAAAAGTGTTTATAATCACAGGATTAAGCTGTTAACTCATGCGATTCTGGGGTACAGTGTTAATAAATATATTGCCACAAGCTTCATTTTCAGAGCCTAAATAATAATACAGGTGGCAATATCTGTTCTAAGGGTATTACATGTAACCTGCAATTAAAGTGTAAGCAAGGGGGAGGGAAAAAAAAAATCATTAGTATATCTGGTATCTGAAGCAAATGATGCTTACAGGGGGGTGAGGAGAAAACCAATAGATGTGAAGCTTAAATCAAATGTCACGCTGGAGCTCCCTCCAAGCTGTGACACAGGTCTGTGCTGATATGCAACAGTGACAGTGGCATGAGAAGACAATGTCGTCTCTACTGCATTTTGTGCCCTTCTGGTGCAACGCACTACCTTCAAACAGAAATGCTGCTTTTGGAGGTATGTTGTCAGCCCATGTGTTTGGATACTCCATGGACCGACTGTCTCTTCAAGAAGAGTTGGTACAGTTGTCATCGACCTTGAGTGATTTCTCAGGAGTAAATGATTTCTTGCACAATTTTTGACCAGCTGTTTCCTTGTCTACATGCAACTAATTCACCTAACACTTCAGAACAACCCAAACCAGTTTTTAATGTGAGACAGAAGCCATCCATATATCCCATGGCAAGGTTACCAAGTACTGACAAAACAATTTTTTTTGTTTTTTCATTATCATTTCCATCCAACCACTTTGCAAAGGGCTGTAAGAATCACTTTTTTTTTTCACCTGGGCAGCTGAAGGCCACTGACTTCTGGCTCAGTCCTGGTCAGTGCCACAGGGTCAAAGCCCAGGGTCCTTGCCCCAGCAGGAGCCCAAGGATTTCTTTGGGAATATGTGAATGAATAAAGACCTTGTGGTGCAGCCAGGGGTTTCTAACTGTGAAACCACTACCAGTGTTGCACAAAGATCACATGG
Source organism: Ceryle rudis (assembly GCA_033439905.1). NCBI lineage: Eukaryota > Metazoa > Chordata > Aves > Coraciiformes > Cerylidae > Ceryle > Ceryle rudis. The sequence continues at coordinate 23,425 of JAAGNO010017300.1, forward strand.
GTTTTTTTGGTCTGGAACAGCAGGTGAGGAAAACTCATTTCAGAGGATATAATACATGTAAGAACCTTTAAATCTACACAGAAACATAGAGATATCAGCCTTTTGCCACAAATATTGATAGTATTTACCATAATATTTACTGTATTTGAACTCTGCTATAAAGATACTGATTGTTTCGAAAGCTGACAAATGAGCTTGTCTTTCAAGAAGACCCCAGACGCAACAGATGGCCAAAGAAAAGTCTCTGGAGCCACATTCCTGGAACAGCAATTTCTGAATCAACCCCAGTTTATTATAAAATATTCATAATAAACATGCCCAGAAGATTTAGCAATGCTCATTCTGTGTCCAAAGTGATATAGCCACCAGATCCTACTGACATGAAAATGGACTTGGTTTCCTAAAAGCACTGTTGAAAACAAGAGTTGATATCCCACATCATTTAGGCATTCTTAAAGGTATCCCCCATCATGAAGCAGATTGAGTTCTGCATAGCTTTTAGGTTAGTCAAAAAACTCACACGAATGGAACATGACTTGCTTTTTAACCAGAATGCGAATACAAGCCTGACTTGCTTATTCCTACTAAATCATAGCCCTGTTTCCATTGAATCCTACTGGACTCGATCTGGCCTCACTTTCCTGAGTGATAATCCTTACACACAACTCAATAAAGCTACCTTTGGATCCAGACTGCCTTTGTCAGCCCATAAATAAGAAGGTTTTCCTAAGTTCCTACCACTGTGTTCATATTCACCTCCTTCACAGAGCTTCATGGCAATTCAGTGAGGTGTGCCTGATTCTCCCTGGATGTTCATTCCTTTTGTTTTCCTTTACAAGAATTTGGAACAGCTTACAGAATGCCTCCTGTCTGATTCTGCTTCCTGATCCCCAGTCCATCTTCCTGCTACATACCACAGAAAAAGAAAAAGAAGTATTGCATGTTACAAGCCTTTGGGTTTCTGTCTACTGTACTGCTGGTCAGACTCAACCTTCAGTTCTGAAGATCCCTTTGCCCATTGAATTTGTACAGATAAAATATATATATATAATTATTTAGGCCCCTTTTATGTGATAAGGAACAAGAGTAAGTGTAAATGATTGTTCAGTTATTCTCACCTGTAAGTTTGTATTCAATGGAGAAGGGCGTGGGCTACCGTTCCAAGTGACGGGTCCACAGAAAAACCTCTGTCACATCACAGATTTTAAAAAGCAGAAGCCATGTTCAGTTTTAGAAACCTCAAAGACATCCAGGACCCTCCAGATATTTTTATAATATTAGAACAAAACCAAAACAAAAACTGAAAGCAGAATAAAGCCAAACCATGAAGAAAATGGGCAATTTCTTGAGCATCCCTATACAAAATGGATGATAGCACCCCCTCTGCCAAAGGAAGCAAACAGGCTTCTTTAAGTAGCCCTCAGCTCACCTGAAAGCCCAGCCAGTTTTTACCTATTTGTGCTGCAATTGCCTGGGTTGCAACACAAAAAACATCATACAAATGTGCTTTCAAGCACGAGAAAACCCCATTGACTTGAGGAATGAAAAGTAATGAGTAAGGGTTACAACACAGGAAAAATAATTTAGTTAAATCAAAAATCCTTTGTTTAACGTTAGTTTTTCTGTGGTTCCACGATATTTATTTTTTTTTAGTTTTCAAGAACAAAAACAATAGCTGAGCTCTGTACATGCCAAGTCTTTTTCAAGGTTTGATAAAAAGCTAAAAGACAAGAAGGTGCATTGATTCCAAATAATAACTTATACCCTGTGATTCCAAGATTTTACAATCCATGCACATGACTGGAAATATCTGTCTATAGAAGTTTCCAAGAAAAATATATGAAGGGGAAATCTTGAAACACATACTCTTTTTATTTTTGAATGTAAAACTTCAAATCAACAGTCCAACAAATTGCAGATGTTGGAATTGCTGAGCCAATTTACAATCAAATTGAATTTTTTTCTGTTAAGAAAAAAAAAAAACTTTGAATCTGGAAGGAAGCGCTCTGCTCCGCACGAGCCCACTCATACTTTTCTATAACGTCATGCACACCCGCAGTCCCAGCTATCATGTTCTTCAGGCACATAACTACTGTTAGCACAGACATTTTCAAGAATACATCTCCATTCTTAATTATTTCAGAACATGAGATTTTCCTCATTTTTGTTTTCCCATTTCAACCTACTTTACAAGTCTAATTTATAACTGATTTGGATACCTTGGAAGAAACTCTTCCATCTATTCACTTCTACATGCTTTGCTGCTATTAGCTGTGTTATTGATGCATTGTCCTCAGCGCAGTTTAGGAGATCTCTGCTCTGTGTCTCATTGGTATTACTCTCAGGAGACATCAAGTTCATTCATCTCTCAGCACTTACACAACACTGTTTATTTGCATAAAACATCCCTCTTCCTACAGAGCACCACAGAGTACTTTGAATCTTACATTAAAAGAGATGCAGAATATTAAACAGGTAAACATGGATGCTATATCAGAATAGATCCTTTGATGATCTGACCTGCATCCAGCCATAATTTATAGCAGGAATGCTCCATATAAGGAGGCCAACACCAAAATAAAACAAACATCAGAAGCACCAACAGATAGCCTCTTAACGTAAGTCCACTGAAGAATTTTCTCCATGTGTCCATGAGCAGCATCCTCCTCCAGGAAAAATGCCCATTCGCTTCCATGAAACGTAGATTTTTCCTAACCAAACATTTTTTTAAAATCTTTATGAGATAACAGTGCTCCCTTAGTGACATCCAGAGGCAATGACATCCACAGATGTAGAAAACAGTAATAATAAATATGGTTTTAAGGTTAGATTGGTTGAGGGGAATAGTGTGACAGAGTTTCACAGAGAGTTTGCTGTTTCTTCCCTCTATTACCCTATTTCACTTCAGCCATGCTTCTGGATTAAACAACCCTAATCTCATAGATAACGTCTCCTGAGCAATGAAATGCCAGAGCAGCTCCAACTCATGCCTTTCTCTGGATCATTCTGATTTCCGCTCTGTCCCTGTGTGACTGCATTTACTGAAATAAAACATAGCACCACATGAAGGTCACACCGGAGCTAGTCAAAGAGGGTGAAAAATGTCCTTTGCTCATTGAATGCTCATTTGAATTTTTAATGGCTTTCCTTCAGCTATATTCACACCCCCTCTGCGGTTAGTTGAGCGATCACATTTCAGTGGTACAAATGCTTGCATAAAACCCACATTGAGAGTTGCCCACAGATGAGCTGAAGAAGCCCAGCTGTTACATTCACACACACACACCTATTTGCACAACCGGTGTGTTGCTGGCGCAACAGGCGGGTAATGCAATCAATACCAGGGGGTTTATTTGACCAACTACAGCTAAACAACAGAAACCATTTGCAGTCAAGCCTTTCTGTTACCCATTTAAAGGAACTGCTGGAGCATTTTAGATAGCAAATATGTTTGAGAAAACCATGCTTCTGCTCATGGATATTCCACGAGCACAAGAAGAGAACACATCTGACAAATTATTTGTTACAAAACCTTTGCTCAGTTCTAGTCAGCACATACAGAAGAAAATAACACAGAAAGTATAATGTTAAATAAGCCTATGATCATAATTTTAATTGTTTTAGATCACTGCACCTTAATGCATTAATAATTTCACTGAGTTTCTAAGAATAACTGTCAGAAAGCTATATGGGATCTTATCCACGGGTTTTCTAGGGTCAGAGGAACTGTATCTCCATCCACCACCCAACCTCTTGGAAGACACAGAGATACAGGGCTGCAGGATACAGACCTCCACCCATTTACTCTTGTATTTAGCCAAACAAGTTATATTAGGCAAAAATATATCTTCCAGAAAAGGACTGGTGTAGATTCGAGGCCACAAGGTGACAGGGAATCCACTGCTTCTTTGCAGAAACATCATGGCAGTCAACAGGGGCAGCTGGAGCTTGCAAAGGTGTGGGGAGGCTGAGATCCTTCTGAAGGGACACACATGGGAAAGGGGTTGGAGAGGTAAAATGGGAAAGTCAGGGGACTACAAGGTAAATCTAAAAGCATAGAAAAGGCCTCTGGAGGACCCTAAGGACCCAAGATGACATTGTGATGGGACAGGAAGCTAACAAATGGGACAGAGACAATACTGATAGCATCCCACCCTCAGCCAGCAGACTGCCAGCCCTGATGGGATTTCATAAAACACAAGCACTTAGGAGGGG
>JAAGNO010017303.1:0-18378 GCA_033439905.1 Ceryle rudis
AGCAGGTCCCTGTCTCTGCTGGGCTGAGGACTCCCGAGCTGGCCCCAGCACTGCAGGGGGGCCTCCCCAGAGCAGAGCAGAGCAGAGCCCTGGGAGCAGAGGGGCAGGATCCCCCCTCCCCTGCTGCCCATGCTGCTGGGGGTGCAGCCCAGGCTGCCAGTGGCTGCTGTGCTGCCAGCGCATGGGGCCTGCTCAGCTCCAGCTTCTCATCCCCAAGTCCTTCTCCACAGGGCTCTCTCCATCCCTTCATCCCTTGATGCCAAGGGGTTGCCCTGACCCAGGAGCATGACCTCGCACTTGGCCTTGTTAGACTTTGGGAGGTTCACATGAGCCCTCTTGTCCAGGTGGAAGCAGGAGAAGCAGGTAAGACCTGAAGGACCAAGTTTCAGCCCCTTATGGCCTAACCCTCAGTGCAGCCTCACACAAGGACAACGCTCTACACGCTCCAGGACTAGCTGCTAAGCTTTGGGTTGCCTCACCCGTGCTACAAACGGTCCTGTAATTTAATGCAGAATTATTATTACAGGTCATTCTCTATTTCTTGCACGCTGACGAAGATTAACGCACAGAACCAGTCCTAACTCAGGTAGTGCTGAAAGAAGAACTACAGGAGTTCTGACAGCAAAGTTCTGCAACTCCTGCAGAGCCAGTTTGTGCCTTGTTTGCCCTCATATTAAAGCGCTGTGTCACAGATCTCCACAGGAATAAGACCATGAAGCTCCAAGCCATCACCAGGGCCGTGTTTTCTTTAAGCAAAAACACCAGAAGAGATCACTAAAGACTGTTTCACTTCCCAACAAAAGCCTACAGGTGATATTTAAGTTTCGTAAAAAGCTACGGAAATTTAAGCAGCAGTTTGATGACCACTTAATAATTGGTGCCAACAGCGTTTTGTACAAAAACACAGTGGTGGCAGAAGAGATTTGGTGAACCTGGCACGAGTTGCTGTGCACTAATAACCCGCAGTAGTACCAAACTGGACCTTTCCACGTCCTTTGTTGGTTCAAGAGTCTCTTTATTCCATTCTCTCCCCCACATGGTCTTATTCTTTCCCATGGCAGAGTTTTAGTGCAGTTATATTCACACAAAGCTGATCTCAGGGAGGGAGATGAGAGGTCTACTCTGGAGACCTTCCAGAAACCAGGGCTGGGAGGATCTGTAGATGTAGCAAACTCTGGTATAAATCATGTACTGAGCCAGCACCACACAACTCCCTCACCATAACTTAGTGTTCCTTGCTTATTTGGTATTAACTTAGCTCATAAAACAAAATAATAATAATTAAAAAAAGAAATCAGAGTTCATCCATAGCTTTTCAAAGCAGAGCTACGGCTGGTTTAGTACAAGCAGTAAGGAGAGGGAGGCCAAACAGCCCTGATGACTGAGCAGTACGAGGTGGGAATTGATTTCCTGAGGTTTCCATCACTCTGTTGCTCTCCACCCTCAGGCCAAGACTCAGCATTTCAGAGACATTCTCTGAGAAATCAGGAACAAACTTCATCAGTGGCCAGGACTTCACCCATGCTCGTGGTTTTGTGGTCCTGATAATGTTTAGTAGGCAGCTGGACTTGATGATCTTGAAGGTCATTTCCAACCTTAAAGATTCTATGATTCTATTCTTTCAGGTTTCTTTAAAAGACAACAAAAAATAGGGGGGGGTGACTTTGTAATGAGCAAAAAAAAAATACTGATATTATGAGCAAACCCATAAAAGGCCCAGGGTGAGGAAGAAGGTGGCAGAGTGGCCAGGACTGCCACTCAAAGGGGGAGCCACGAATGGGCAACATAAAGGAGACAGAAGCAATGGGAAGAAGATTGACGTCCCTGCAGCAAAAGGGGATGGGCAAGAATAAAACGGAGCCCTGCAGCTACAGCTCAGCTTTCCCACGAGGAACATGATGATCAAGCTTTATCAATTTCCATAAGCAGTTAGAGGATGGAGGCGATGAGAGGGCAGAGCAGCAGGAGACTGCTCTGGGGCTGAGAAAGTCCAGAGTCCAGCGGTGCCACTGGTTTTGCTGGGTGACCCCAGGTAAATCACTTCAGCAGCACCTCAGCTTCCACCTCCCTCGAGCAGTGGTAGAGATGCAGCCTATAGAAGGTGTTTCAAGAGCTACTGACCAATACACTGAACAATTAACAGCCAGTACTGCTGACAAAGGTGTTTAAACATAACAACTCCAACTCTGGAGACAACCAAAAAGATAATTTTACGATGCAACAGTCAAATACCCGTATCCAAACGGAATGAGAATCGCCCCCCCCAAGCCAACATCCTGCCCCGTGCTCCACCTGACTGTCCTTTCTCCTCTCTAGATCTGCACTTGAGACAGCTGAGGTGCAAACCAGTGGCAACAACCACTTTATAACCCATCAGACAACAAATGGTAAGGCTGAGGGGTGGCAGGGAAATTTGGAAGCCTACCTTTTTTCGATGGAATCAATGTTGGAGTGTAGCAGCCACAGCTCCTCAGCGTTATCTTGACGTCGTGAAGAAAAAATGAGATGATGGCCAGTCAAACAGAGAGTCCCCTCCACGGCCAGGTAGAACGGGCGGTGCAGGACCACGTTGTCTGCTCGAGGGGTCTTGATCAACTCGGCAAATTCCATCCTCGCCAGCAAAGGGAATGATCCCGGCCAGGCCTTTGCCGCAAAAAACTTGCTGGGGGAAAATAGAGGGGCAACCTCAGCAACGCCAGCAAGGGTGGGATGGAGGAACTGGGGAGGGCCTACAAGCGGCGGGCAGCGCCGTCGATGCCACCGAAGGCAGGCAGGGGCATAACCCGCGGGGTGAGCCGATCTCCCGGCACGCTGGAGAACTCCGGCCCGATCCCGGGGCAGGATGATACGGGGAGAGGAGAGGAAGAGGTGAGGAGAGGGGTGGGTGGTACCACAACCCCCGCTCTGAGAGGCCCGATGCCCTCACAGGGCCCCAACCCACTCCCACGGGGCCTGCCCGAGGAGGTCCCGAAGGGGCGGGGGGAACACACACCCCGGGTGCTTGACAAAGGGCAGAGCTGAGGCACCGGAGGAGCCGGGGAGGGCAGTGGCGGCAGGTCCCTCTGCCCAGGGCTGCAGCCTCAATCCCTCCTCTCCCAGCCGGGGCAGGGTCCGCCCGCCCCGGGGGCCCCGGCGCCCGCCAAAGAGGAGGGCCCCCGGTCCCCGAGACAGTCTCCAGCTTCGCAAGAGGCCGCCCCGCCGGCGGGCTCCGTCTGCCCTCCATTCAAAATAAAGGCAAGAAATGCCGATTTCCTCGGCGTAGTCTCCGAGTGCCGCTTTCTCTCCCCTCCTCCTGATGCCTCTCTGCCGTGGGAGGCACCAGCCCGCCGGGGAGTACGGCCATGGGCCCCCGGAGCCCCAGGACCGCGCCGGTGGCGTCTTCTCCCGTAGGCAACCCCGCGGCAGCCGCGCACCCTCTGCAAGCGTGGCCGATGCCGAAGGCAAAGCGGGCAGGAGGGCAACGGGCTGTGCTGCAGGGCCCGTTGGGTCCCAACTGGGAGTCGCCCCTGCTGTCCGCTGGCTGTCAAGAGAAGGAACTGGGGTGAGCTACAGCCTTGCCACCTCAGCACTTGTCTCTGCAGGTGACAGAGGGTGACAAGGAAGCAACCCTTTCAAGGTGGGCAGATGTTTGCTGTGCTGGAGGCTTCTGTGCCAGTGCCTGAGGGCTCACGGGTGTGCAGGAAGACCTTGGTTTCAGGTGCCTTTGGAAGCAGTGAAGGAGGCAGGTGGAAACAAGAGCGAGCAGCCAAGGAACAGGTGGTATAATCCTGGGAGTTATCCCTGTTGTTTCTATTGCTTCCCATGTTCAGCAGCTGCTGACAGCACCAGTTCCTTAGTATTTGCATCTGGGTGCCAGTTTGTTGGAGCAGCCAGTACCACAGCCATGTTCCCTGCTACAGATGGCGGATGGATTTGTGATGGTGCAGCCATGGAGAATTGTCTCCAGAGGGTGCAGAGGGATGATCTTCTTCTGCTGGTTTCAGCAGCTGGCATGTCATGTGGCAGTAGGAATCATGGCAGCGCGCTGCTGAGACCATGTCACTTTGAGCTCTGCTTTACGGCATAGACTCCTTCCTCCTTTGGTTGTGTTTTGGCATTCAGAGGAGTCCAGCTACTTCCACAGGAGGTGTGAGAACATAAAGCAGACAGACCACTGGCACACGTTGTGGTTCTTGTCTGTAGGTGGGTGAGAAGGCATGAGTGGGTCAAATCGATTTGCTTAGAACTATAGCAAAGCAAAACCACCTTACGCTTGTGTAACATCTTGTCCTGATAGTTTTAACATGGACTTTTAAAGGCAAATCTTCAACCTTTTGAAAGCTGCTATTGTCAGTTAACTAGAGCTTTTCCTAGGATGAGACAAGTGGATGCTGCCCCTCATGTTTTACAACAATTTTGGGTCATGATTCATAGCATCCTTAGTATGCACACACCACAGCCTTGCTTTTCTGGAGCTTGATTCAACAGCCATGGTAGTTAGGGAGAGGAATGTTAGAGAAAGTTGCATCTGTTTCAGTTAGGGCCCATATTAAACTCTTGGTTTCACCCCATCCCTGGAGGGGTGCGCCTCCACTAAGCTGTACCAAAACAGGAGTTTAATCTGGTTTTAACAGCAAGAAATCCGGTGACATTGGAATATTTAAAGGAATTTCAAGGAACATGCCCATGGTCTTACTGACAAGCAGAATTAGTCCTCATCAGCTGTAAATGCATAGAGATTAATGCAGTGGCTGAGGGAAATAATTGTGTAATGGTAATGAGGATTTCTAAGACTTAGTTTTAAATAATTATTCACGTTCTATGATGCTCACTTACTTGTGGATTTCCCCACTAGTAGGAGTATGGCTACTTCCAGTGAAGAGCCCAATTAGGCAGAAGGCAACGTTCAGACAAGAATAATGAATAATGAAGAGGAAGCACACTTTGATGGCACCTGAAGGTAAATCCACAGAAAACCCTCTGAAGTCAATAGCGATGACACCAAAGTTGTGTTACACAATGTGAATCTGGGTTCTTGGTAACACACAGTAAGCTTGCTGTCCTTTAGAGATGTAGAATGTAACTCTGCACTGGCAGGGCTGTCAGGGATGCACAAACAACAGGCAGGGGCATCTGAGCCAGAGGCAAGCCTTGAGGTAACAGTATTCTGGAGGTACAGAGTGATTTCTACCAGCCCCAGCCTTTACTGCGAGGAAACAGTATATATCCCTCTGAGATACTGACGTGCAGAAACAAACTCTAACCCATGAAAGGCTAGGAAGTAGGTATGTTTATTGTGGCGCTGGGTGCAAGGGGGATCATTCCTCCAAACTTGCACACCAAGGGGTTAAGCAAGCAAATATTTATTACACTAAACCGTTCATAAAGTCTAACATGCATATTCATAAGTCTTCTGAGGAGTGGGTGGGGTTATTACAATTAGTTACAGGAGCTCATTATCATAGGCCTCCTCCCCCTTCACATTTGCGCATTGCCATCCGGTGGTCGTGGGCCAGGGTATTTTGAAGGAAGGCCCGCAGTCTTCCTTGCAGTGTACTTTTCACCTTTGGCTCAGAATGCCGACACCTCACAGGCTATTAACAGCAAAACTGCTATGATCCGGCTTATCTCGGGAGGTTCTTCCTTGTTAACGAAGAGTTCCTATTTTGCTCAGAGCTACTTCCCCTTATCTACAAAGACCAAGATTATGTGAGATGCACTAATGCTTACAGAGCTGCCAAGCTATGATACATTTATCATTGAAGTCATTTATCACTGAACAGGTCAGTTATCATTCAATACAAGTCCTCCAGCTTTCACCTTATGCAGACTGGCATTTCCTTTCTCATTTTGCCACAGATGCATTTTGTACGACATCTCTGGGACAAAGGTGGAGTGGGAAAATAAATGTAGAAATACGACCAGAGGAGAAGGCATAAGTAGTGTGAACTTGTGAAGGTGCAGATGTTGACAAGAGGCACGCGCTCAAATGTTGTCTCCTAAACTCCCACAGTTATGGTACCAGGAGGATTTTGGTAGGGAAGTGGTATCTTCTAGGCTGAATACTATCAGCAGTAGCTCTTACAGACAGTACAATGATGGTGTGGTTTGGTTGCGTTGTGTTGCATTGGATTTAGCCTATTTTTGATCACAACAGGCACAGCTGTAGAAACCGTGATGCCATCAACTGAGCCATTGTCTTGTTGCTCAAGAGCCTTCCCAAGCTCATTTGTGGGGGAATTTTTGGAGAGACATCTGGTGGGTTTTTGTCTCTCTGGTTTACTTTTCAGAACCAATGCCTGCAGCCTGTAATGCTGTAGGATTCACCATCGTCCAGAGACTGAACACAGCCATTTTCACTCCTGTGGCTTTCCCGACAGCCTGTCCATATTTACATAGTAGTTCTATTAAGAGGTCTGGAGCACCGGGGAACAACCTCCACCCTGCTCCCTACTCCCATCTAATTGCCGGTTGCCACGGCACGACACTGCTGAACCACATCTCTAGATGCACAGCATTTTCCAGCAGGATCTCAGTCTGTGTCACATCTTCCAGGAACACAAGGACCATGGGGATTTTTCCACCCTTGTTCCCTTCGGAGAGAACAGGTGGGTCTATTGCAAGTGCCATATACAAGACCCACCTGACTGCAAGCTGCATCAGGCACAAATGCACTGTGACTAACCCTGCCAATCATGATCATCTCAAAATCTGATGATAGGCTGAAGAGACAGGTTATCATCGCTTCTGGCCTCAAACAAGACTGCACTGTTTCCTTTTCCTGGTGGGTTTCAGACTATATGGTAATACAAAGTACAAACACTGCACACAACATTATTTGTCCAACTCAAAGGCGTGTGCTGACTACAACATAGTTTAATTATTAAGGCAGTCAAAAGAGACTTCAGGGCCTTGGAACAACTGGTTCAGGTATTGGGATCGCAAGTCGTGTTCTCCTTCATCCTTCCAGTTGCAGGAAATGATGAGGGAAGAAACGGGAAAGGGCAACAGATCAATGCCTGGCTCTGAGCCTGCTGTCGCCAGCAGGATGTTGGGGTTTTACATCATGGGTCGGTCTACAGGAGACTAGGTCTGCTGGCAACAGATGGGGTGCACCTGTCCCCAAGGGTCAAAAGGATCATTGCACAGGAACTGGCCAAGCTCACTGAAAGAGCTTTAAACTGATTTGAAGCGGGAAAGGGATAAAACCAGGGTCACCAGAGATAAGCCTGGGGACAGCACATCAGCGTTTGAGGGACGGTGTGCTAGCGAGGTCCTTCGGTCTGCCTTCCCAGTGGCTGTAGGGGATGGAGTGCCATGTGATAGCAAGGACACAAGGGTTATTGAGGGGCTAGAAATCACAGAAGAGCTTGAGAATGGTCAGGTAGGAATTAGGCCTTCTCCCCAGAAAGGTGCCGGGATTGACAGCCCAACTGATGTGCAGCTTACAGCAGTGCACGCAGCGTGGGCAACAAACAGGAGGAGCTGGAAGCCACTGGGCAGCAGGAAAACTGTGAAATGGTTACCGTCATGGAACCATGGTGGGATGACTCACACAACCAGAGAGATGCACTGGATGGCTGTAAACTCTTCAGAAGGGATAGGCCAGGAAGGAGAGGTGGTAGAGTGGCCCTCTGTGTTCTGACTGTCTTGAGCATAATGTCTATGCTAAGAATCAAGGGGAGGGCCAACAAGGCAGATGTCATGTTGGGAATCTGTTACTGACTTCCCAACCAGGATCAAGAAGCAGATAAAATATTCTATGAGCAGCTGGGACAAGTCTCATGATTCCTAACCCTTGTTCTCATACGAGACTTCAACTAACCAAAAATCTGCTGGAAATACAATACAGCAGAGAGGAAACAGTCCCAGAGGTTCCTGGAATGTGTGGAAGATCACTTCCTGACACAGCTGGTGAGAGCACCACCTAGGGAAGAATCCCTGATAGACCTTTCATGAATAGAGAATGACTTGTGGGTGATGTGAAGGCTGGAGGCCATCTTGGGCATAGCAATCATGAAATGATAGTTTTCAATTCTTGGACAAGTAGGGAGGGAGTCAGAACTGCCATCCTGGACTGCCAAAGGGCAGACTTTGACCTGTTTAGGAGACAAGTTGACAAGAGTCCCTTGAGGGTAGTCCTGAAAGGCAAAGGGATCCATAAAGGTCAGACTCACATCAAGAGGGGAATCTTTAAGTCATAGAAGCAGGTTGTCCCAGTGTGCCATAAAATGAGCTTGAAGGGAACACCAGCCCAGCTGAACAGGGAGCTTTGCAGGGAGCTCAGCAACAAAAGCAGAGTTTACGATCTTTGGAAGAAGCAGCAGGCAACTTGGGAGGACTACAAGGAAGTCATGAGATTATGCAGGGAGAAATTAGAAGGGTGAAAGCCCAGCTAAAACTTAATCTGGCCACTGTGATAAAAGACAAAAAAAAAGTGTTTCTATATTTACATTAGCAACAAAAGGGGGACTGAGGAGAATCTCCATCCTTTAATGGATGCAGGGGGAAACACAGTGAAAAAGGATAAGGAAAAGGCTGAGACACTTCATGCCACCTCTAATTCAGTCTTTAGTAATAAGACTGTCCTCCAAGTATCCAGCCCCCCAGCCTGGAAGACAATGAGTAGAATGAAGGTCCCATAAACCAATAGAAAACGGTTAGCGGCCAGCTAACTGCCTTCATTTCTGAGGCCCCCAGCCAGAAAAGGACGTGGAGCTGTAGGAGTACATCCAGAGAAGAGTCACAAAGATGGTCAGCAGGCTAGAGCAGTTCTACTCTGAAGACAAGAGTTGAGGCTGTTCAGATTGGGGAAGAGAAGGCTCTAGGGACACCTTATAGGACAGGGGGTAATGGATTTAAACTGAAAGAAGGTAGATTGAAATTAGATAGAAGGAAGAAATTCTTGACTATCAGGGTGGTGAGTCACTGGAACAAGTTGCCCAGAAAGGTTGTGGACGTCTATTCCTGCAAATGTTCAAGACCAGGTTGGGTAGGGCTTTGAGCAGCCTTATCTTGGGCATCCATACCCGTGACAAGGAGATTGGAACTAGATGGTCTTTAAGTCCCTTCCAACCCAACCCATTCTATGATTTCTGTGCTACACCACTCAGACACACACAAGTCTATGAGGCCAGACAGGATGTACTCAAGGGTACTGAGAGAGCTGGCAGAAGTGCTCACCAAGCCATTTCCAACCATTTATGAGCAGTCCTGGCTAATCAAGGAAATTCCAGTTGACTAGATGTTAGCAAATGTGATGCCCATCAATAAGAAGGGCTAGAAGGGGGATCCAAGGAACTACAGACCTATCAGTCTGACCTTGGTACTGGGGAACGTTATTGAGCAGCTCAGCTCGAGTGCCATCACATGGCACATATACAAAAAACAGGTGATCAGGCCCAGTCAGCACAGGTTTATGAAAGGGGGGTCCAGCTTGATTAATCCGATATCCTTCTATGATGAGGTGACCCACTTAGTGGATGAGGGAAAGGCTGTGGAAGTTGTCTACCTGGACTTCAGTAAAGCCTTTGCTGCCATTTCCCACAGAATTCTGGGGAAACTGGCAGCTCATGGATTAGAAGGGAAGACTCTTCGCTGGGTAAAAAAAAAAATAAAAAAATAGATGGCTAGGCCCAAAGAGTTCTGGTGAATGGAGCAAAATCCAGTTGGCAACTGGTAACAAGTGATGTTCCCTGGTGCTCAGTATTGGGGCCTGTTCTCTTTAATATCTTTAGCCATGATCTGGATGAAGGGATCAACAGCACCCGCAGTAAGTTCACAGATGACACCAAGTTGGGCAGGAGTGGTAGGAAGGCTCTACAGAGGGATCTGAACAGGTTGGATTGATGAGCCAAAACCAACTCTATGAGATTCAACAAGGCCAAGTGTTAGGTCCTGCACCTGGGCTACAACTCCCTGTGATGCTCCAAGCTCGGAGGCAAGTGGCTCAAAAAATGAAAAAGGAGCTGGGGATTCTGGTCAGTAGCTGTCTGAATAAAAGCCAGCAGTGGCCAAGGTGGCCAAGAAGGCCAACAGCATCTGGCTTTTATCAGAGATAGGGCAGAGAGCAGGACTAGGGAAGTTATTATTCCCTTTACTTGGCACTGGTGGTGCCACTCCTCAAATACTGTGTTCAGTTTTGGGCCACTCACTACAAGGAAGACATTGAGGTGTTGGATCCTGTCCAAAGGGCAATGATGCTGTTGAAGAGTCTATAGCACGAGTCTCATGAGGAACAGCTGAGGGAACTGGTGTTGTTTAGCCTGGAGAAAAGGAAGCTGAGAGGAGACCCTATTGTTCCCTGAAAGGAAGCTGTAGTGAGGTGGAGCTATGCCTGCTCTCCCAAGCAACAAGTGATAGGAAAAGAGAAAATGGCCTCAAGTTGCACCAGGGAAGGTTTAGATTGGGTAGTATGGAAAATTTATTCACTGGAAGGCTTGTAAAGCACAAGAACAAGCTGCTCAGGGAAGTGGTTGAGTCACCATACCTGTAGGTATTTAAAAGATGTGTAGATGTGGTGCTTAGTGACAAGGTTTAGTGGTGGGCTTGGCACTGTTAGGTTTGGAGTTGGATGTGATGGTCTCTTCAACCTAAATGATTCTATGATTATATATATTCAAAATGGAGTAAGATTTTTGTATATGTATGTATGAATTCAAGATGGTATGTGGCTTGGGAGCTATAGTGCAAATTTTTGCCTGCCTGTGAAGGCAGGAGGGATAGGGTCTACACCAGCAGCTTATTATAGCTCTGGTCCACCCCATCAGGAAGCAAAACAAGACACTTGGGCATGGAGGCAGAGAGAAGCAGAAGAGGACTCTCTGCAATGACTCAGTTAAGCCCGAATAACACAATGTTATCAAGCCCTTATTTTTCATACTGCTCTACCTAGACTTAAGCACACATGTCTAATATGTGCATTAAGAGGCCTACTATGCTATTACTCCTTTTTTGTGACCTCCTAGACTTCAGATAGATTTAAAAAAATGTAAAAGAGCAAACAGAAATGAACAGCACCTGTGGCCACATGTCTCCTAGCAAATAGACAGAATTACTCTTAAAGCAAGAACTGAACAGCTTGATCTGGTCATTCCACGTTCAAAAAGGTGGCTGTGAATGTGCTGCCAGGATAACGGAGGAGGAGGAATAGGGTCATCTCCTTCCTCAGGCTTCAGTGAACTTCCAGAAAAGCTGAGCTGCCCATGGATGAGCAGTGTAAGACCATTCACCAAGGAGTCAGAGGATAATCACTATCAACACAAAGGAAGCATCAGGGGCAAATCACCTTCCTCTAGAAGGATACACAAGGATTATGCCCCTGAAAACTCTTCCCCAATGAACTCTGCATCACAGTTTTCCTTTACAGCATTCACTCCCCTACAGCTCACAGCTTGCTCTCTGCCCTATTTGCCTGTCAGAAACAACTAACTAGAATTAGTCATTAATAGAGACCACCACCAGCATTCACAAGTGACTCTTGAAGTAATACTTAAGCCATGCCACCCTCCTACCTCTCTTGATTGAAAAGAGGAGAAGGCCCTAAAGAAATATGCTGGTGCCAGTTCAGGACACCCTTGCTTGGTCAACCCATCCCAACAGCCAACCAGAGTGTTCCCAGGTAGGAAGAATTCCTCGCCCTCCACTCCTGCCACATGGCTACATCTGATTCAACGGCCACGTGGCAAGTCAATCCACCCACTGATTGATCTAACAGTTACACAGCTACCAGATTCAACAACAAGGATGATCAGAAATGCACAGCCGGGGACAAGTGGAAAGGACCTACAAAGGAAACTTTAATGTTACTTTCAATATGAGAGCAATTGTAATTAAAAATAGTTAATATATCACCTGGCTTTGACAAAAAATCTCAAAAATAGAGGGAAGTAAACAGGGTGTAAGATTCAGGTGCCCACTTAAGAAAGACTTCTTGTGGCTTTCTGCCAGCTGAGAACACTCACAGATTTGTGCATGCTTGCAAAAAAAAGCTGAAAGAAAAAAATTTAATCCTACTGTTTGAATACCATAAATTTATGTTTAAAAGTATGTTGCAATTCGTTACTGCTTAACCAGATGCCAGCTAAGGGTAGAAGTCAGAACAAACATTTCATTCACTTTCAAAGTGCATTTTCTGCTGTACTACATGTAGCCCACAGGAAAAAAATTAAATAAAAGGGCTTAGAATATAATGCACTGAAATCACTAGTAGTGGAGAGGAAAGGGAATTATATTTAAAAAAAAAAATCAACCTTAAAACAAGCTCTAAAATAGCAACAGTCAAAGCTTTTCCAGAAAAAAAAAAAAGTCTTGAGACAGAACTGTGTGAGAAAGAACCTTGATTATTTTTATTTTTCAGAAGTTCAATGTTCTCAAAACCCAAACATCAGTTTTCCCTTCTAGTTCTGGGTAGTAGCTCCCTTGATGGCTAGTAATAAAGACAAAACAAAAAACATACAATGCAGAACAGTAGAAATCCTACCTAATGCTATTTTATGTTTTGATTTTGAAATCTTCATACACTGGTGAAATTCTTTACAAAGCATCTTCCAAATGTTGTAACAGAAGTCATGTTCAGTAGATGCAGTCCATAACTCGGTACAGCCTTTTTTTTAAAGCAGGAGGGAGAGAAGGGAGTTTAAACTTCTTTCAAACGTGTATTTATTTTAAGTAGAAAAAACCCCATCCTTATCTTTCAGGAAGAAGAAAGAGCAAGCACAGACCTTAACTTAAAATCAGCAAACACTCCCTTTTTTTAATCTAGAAATTCTTTTTCCACTCTCCTCTCTGCCCTCACACCTGGATGATAAAAAAAAAGGAAACAAAAAGGCTCCCATACAACAGACTGTAGTTAAACATGAAGTAATGGGAACCATTCTACTGTCTGAATCCTAGATAGCTTACAATTCAGCAAGCTGAAATGAAATGTGCAAAAACACATCAAGTTGTCCGAAACACAGCCATTACTGGACTATAGTAAGCATTAAAATGAATACAGAGTTTTTCCTTGTAGTCTATCTACAGGCTGCCACCAAAATAGTAATTCGTTCCCTGTTTCTGCTTTCTCACACCCTCAGCCTACTGGCGCCTATAAAGTAGTCAGCACCAAAAGATAAATTGGATCAGCCTGCTGATCAGAGAACTATGCCACAGAAAAAGCTAGCTTGCTGATCTGAGTCACCATGTAGCCACATGCTCACTGAAGGCAGATTAGAATTGCAGAAATGTTTAGAAAGGTGTAGGGATAGGATGGGATTTGGATTATCCCTTTGAACATCAAATCAAGAGCCACTAAGACACAGAAATAGAAATGCTTTTGATACAGACTCCTTGCAACAAATGTTATCCAACCTCAGCAAACTGCATCCAGCATGCTTTGGGTTTTATTTATGAAACATCTCCAGTGGATAGCAGAAACTCTAGGCCAGGTAAATCACACGCAGCAGAGAGCTTTTAGTACAGGATCAACCCCTCAGTGTTAAGTATGGAATCTATTAAAACACAGATCTTTATAACACTTGTACTGTGAGACTGTGCAGTTTGGTTTTGACTTACATTACAAATCTATAGGATTAAAATAGTTGTCTTAGTCATTTCATAAGGCACAAATTCAAATTACATCATTTGCTAAACATTAATGTACTTCCTGCAGACCCTACATTGCTCCTTACTGATCCCTTTGTGACTAAAATCCCTGCCACCCATCAACATTTCCCAGTTTCTTCCCCTAAAAGCTTCAGTTAACTAGAGTAACAGAACTGTGTTAATGACTAAACAGAAACTACATTAACAAATCAAAGCAGATACCATGCTGGTATTTTTTACTTTCTATTTTTCCTTAATTTTAAGTGGATGAAAAGCCCTTTTTTATTTAACTCAGCTGCAAGTGGTTTTGGTGTACAAAATAGCATACCACTGAAGAAGAAACCTTACTCAAACACCAATTCACACAACTTTGAACACAAGTCCCAGGCCCATTACCCCCACTTGAGGTAATAAAAAGAGCTGCAAACCTTGTCTGTACTACACAATTGTCAGTGAGACAGCATCAACTCCCTCGCCCTCCCACTGCAAATGCCTTTGAGATTCTGAGTAAGTTTCTTGTAGAGTACATCAAGAAGTGAAGAAAGCAATTATGAAAAACCTTCAAAGTAAACTGTTGTTAAAGTAACACTTCTACACTCAGCATCATATTTGACAGCATTTCAGAAAGGCAATTTTGTTGTGTTTTGTTTGTTTGGGGTTTTCTTGTTTATGTTTGTTGCTGTTGTTTTTGTGTAGGGTTTGGTTTTGGCTTTGTTTGTTTTTGTTTGTTTGCTTGTTTCTAAGAAATACAAACCATAAAGCCGTAGTAAATTTTACCTATCTTCTCTCTAAAAAACAAAATAGTCCACACCACTTAGTTCACAGACCTTCATAAAACCATTTACCTCACTCACCATTACACAATATACATGAAACAACCTGCTTGGAAATGCTATTATGAAACACATGTATTATCACATAAAAATGCTTAAAAGGAAGTGCGGAGTATCTTTTTTTTTCTTCCAGACCCCTGCAGCCTGAAATCCTGTCTACTCCCCCACTCTCCCCTAGTCCATCATAGCTATCTGTGAGGATGAAGGCAGGAAGAACTTCTCACCTTGTAGTTGTTACTCCTGTTCCTTATTAACATTCAACAGTTTAAAGTATGTTTCTTATAAAGGAGATGAGTCTCAAAGTTTCCTACCTCTTTTTAATCCATAATCTTACTTTAGCACGGCTCACAAGAAAAATGCAAATTGATTTATTAAACTAAGGAAGTATTTCAGTAGAAAGTGCTTAGGTATCTACTCAATAGTAGCTCAGTGCAGTGACCAGAGTCTAATTTTCAGCAACTGATTAGTCTCTAACAAAGTGTGCATATAACTACAGAAATATTTCTGTTTCTGCTTCAAATGAAGTGTAGCACACTATCTGTTACCAAACCAAAGCAGCACTCACCTGGGAAGTCATTACTATACAGTCATACTGAACCAAGACCTCAAGACAAGCACTTAATAAAAACAAGACACTTGCAAACAGAAAAAAAAAAAGGAATGTTTTACTTGATTTACAGATTCCTCCTCATGGATCATACTGTTGACAAACCTGAAATGAGCTGTACCAAGGAGAAAAAAAAAAAAACAAAACAAAAACCAAAACAAACAGAAACAGTCTGTCTGAAGACAGGGACAAAAATTCAAGTGGTCTAAAACAGATGAAACCAACTACCAGCACAAAACTGGCAAAGATACTTTATTAGTTATCCTGATGTTTTAATGAAAAAAAGATTGGTCTACTAGAAGTTCAAAGAGTGCTTTAAGAAATACAACAATTCCAAAGCAGAAAGTTGCAAGTAGCACTGCCAAAATAGTCCTAATCCTTTATCTAGTACAATGCTTCCCTTCAGTTTTATTTTGTCTAAATTTATAAATGTTTTCACCTTACTTGTGTAAAGGACAGTACAAGACTTCCCTTATGCAAGCTACAACTTCAGTAATTTGACTCAAGGTATGAATTCACACAGACCAACCATAAGACACTAAAGTCTAGCCTAGGTCCTCAACAACTATTATTAAAAGCAAGATATTAAGGAAAATGCAAAACTATTCATTCACCTTACAAGCCAAATGAAAAGCTTTTTCAATGAAAATTGAAAAATGAAATGCAAAACATCTCACAATAAAGTAATGAATAATTTCTTTTTAACCACAGTCTTCAGAAAAATGCAAAACCAATAGTGTGTCAAAATCACAGAGCTTCATTTCAGTTAAAAATTAAATGTAAAAATCTCTGTAAGCTCTTGACACCATGGTTTGGCATTATGCAATTCCCAGAGAGCAATGGACACAAATACTGAAGTGTGTCTAGTAAACCAGTGGAACTAATTACATACTTTGCATGCCACAGAGCGGTTCTGACAGAAATTTCACAAATTAATTTTTAAACCCGCTATCATCTACCACTCTATTAACCTACCTTAAACAAGAGTTACACTCATATGGAAACATGGTTCAATTAAAGCCTCACTATCTCCCTATTTGAGATCTTCACAGCCTGACAATTGCTGACAAAGATTATACTCTTCCTCACTCTACTGTTTAACTTCTTTCACTCCAGCTGACACACAAAGCTGGATGTTTTTTCATCTTCCATGAGCTCCACTAACCCAACTAATTTCTTTTCCATCTTGCATACTTTAAATCTTAGAGTATCTTCCCCTTCCACACAAACAGATATGGTTTGTTTTTAAAGCCCACTTGTCACATCTGTTACATTATCTTCCCTTCTCTCAACATAAGCATACCATCCATTCTGCCACACTTCCTCTCCTTTAAATCTACATTTGAAGGTCTTTAGGGTTTGGTTCCTCGCATTCTGTTAAATCATTCATGTTGAGAGGCACTACTACCATACTGTCACCCTAACGTTTATAGTCTCCATCCTATCCTCCTGACTCAACACTATTTAATTGGCCTTCCCTAACTGCTGCCAACATCATGGGTTTTCTCCCACATTGTTATGACTAAGACTTCTAATTCTGCACTGTTTTGCTTCCCTTAATTATTAATCTTGTAACACAGAAACTCGTTGAGCCACCATATTAGTATAAGCAACTCAAAAATTAACTTCTGCTTTCTCCAGATCTGTCTTCTAAAGATTGCCTAAATTAAAGCCTAACACAGCATCAGGTAAATTTCAACTTCTTTAAAATAAGTGACATACACAACTTAAATTGTCCACACAACCTCTTTCTCAGTCTGTCACTTCATAATATTCCAGGCAGCAGCCAGGGTGTCATCTTTCACAAAATCACAATACAACAGAGGTTGGAAGGTACCTCTGGAGATCAACTACTCCACCACTCTGGCTCAAAGCAGTGTTAACCTACTCTAGTAGGTTGCTCAGTAGCATCCAGTAAACCTTTCCTGTCTCCAAGGATGGATCAACCACAACCTCTCTGGAAAACCTGTTCCAATGTTCAACCAAGAAACACATCTTTTGTTTAAAGGGAGTCTTCTGTTTGAATTTGTGCTTGTTGTGTCTCATTCTGAGACTGGGCACCACTGAAAGGAGCCTTTCCCCATCTTCCTCCCATCTCTCCAACCCCCACCCCCCAAAAACAGGTATTTACACACACTGATGGGATCCCCCTAAGCCTTCTCAAGGCTCAGTAGTCCCAGCTGTCAGCCCTTTCTTTTAAATTAGATGCTGCAGTCCCACCATCATCTCTGTAGCCCTAGGCCAGACTTGGTCCAGTATATCCAAGTCTTATAATGGGGAGCCCCAAAATGTTCACTCCACCCCATCCCTCAACCTGCTAGCAACACAGCCGAGGATGCTGATCACTTTCTTCACCACCACAGGCATGTTGCTGTTTATAGTCAAATTGGCATCCACCAATATTTTTGGGTCCTTTCCTGCCAAGCTGCTTTCCAGCCAGGCAGCCTCCAGCCTCTGCTGACACAATGAGCTATTCCTGCTAGGTGTAGGACCTGACATTTTTCTTGGTTAAGATACACGAGGTTCCTGTTAAACCATTTCTCTAGCCTGTCCAGGTCCCTCTGAATGGCAGCAAATGCACCTGGTGTATCAGCCACTCTTCCCAGTTCTCTATTGTTAGCAAACTTGATGATACGTCCTATCCTCCATGTCATCAATGAAGATGACACATGCTGTTGGTCCCAGCACTAACCGCTAATGGTTTTGTGCATCTCAAACTTAGCATCCCTTCAATGTTTTTATCACAAGTTATCATTATCCTATATAGGATAATGTGCATAGAGCAAACTGCTGAAATTTGGTTCAGCTTTGAGCAGGGGGTTGGAATTGAACCTTCGAAAGGCATTTCCAGCCCAAGCACTCCAATTTCCTTCACAGTGCAGAAAAAATTAGTCACCTCTTCCTCCAAATTGTTAGACAAATATTTGAGCCACTTGTGTGTTCCCATACATGCCGTGTTCCCGTGTTCCTTCCCAGGAACTGTACTTGACTTCCTATTTTTGCATTGCTATCCTTCAGATTTGCCCCTGCTACAATGCTGTCTCGATAAATAAAGGTGACCCATTAAATTGTATGGATGTAACACTTGCAGCAACTGTTTTAAGGGTTCTGCATAAACTAGGGTCCATGCTCAATGGACAGGCTATTGAAGACAGGGTTACAAAGAGAAAGAGCAAGAAGATGAAAAAAAGTTACCCACAATCAAAAAGAAGCCTCATAGAAAAAAAAAAACAAACCTCCTGGGAAGAGTGCAGAGATGCTGCCCAATTGCGTAGGCATGAGGTCAGGAAGGCCAAGGCACAGGTGGAGCTGAACTTGGCAAGGGACCCAAAAAAACAACAAGAAGGGCTTCTACAGGTGCATCAATGAAAAAAA
>JAAGNO010017304.1:0-40623 GCA_033439905.1 Ceryle rudis
GGAAGATAATGGTCAGAAGATGCCTCCTCACCTTGAGCCCCTTTAGGTAAAGTTGGTGGGTTTGGGGCCCTCCTCCCGACCCCCCCCCCACCCGCCCCACTCGGGTCCTGCCGGGTGGGAAGCGGTTGTCGGAGCATATTTTGCGTGGGGGGCTGTGGCTTGTCCTTGGGGTCGGGGAGATTGAGCGCAGATGAGGATGTCAGGGATCCAGGCAAGTTTGCCCGCAGGTCAGCGTGCTGGTCCTGCAGCGCTCGCTGGCTGCTGGCTCCCAGTGCACTCACTACGCCGCTATCTTTTGGGGGCTAATTTGCTGCTGTCTTTTTTAATACCTTTCTCGGAGATGTTGGTACTTGGGGGGAATTGGTTTCTCTGGTTTAAATCTGCTGGTGCTGCTGGGAATTTTGAAACCCACCCTGCGCTGGCAGCCAGACTGGGGTTGATATTGGAGTCTGAAGCTCTCCGTCTCCAGCACGCCCGTGCCCACCTAGTGCTTCTATCCCCTCGGTGTAACTCTCCCCATTTTTGCATCCATGGATTTGCTTCCCCTCTCCAGTCCTTGGTCTCCAGCTTCCTTATATTCACCAGAGATGTGCTTTGGTTGCTCCTAGGCTGGAGACACATGGGAGATGCTGGTAATTGCTTGGTTTTTTCTATGGGGAGAAGGACCAAAACCCACAGAAGGGGAAGATGCCAGGAGGAGAAGCATAGGGAAGGGTGAGCCCAGCCCGATGGTTGCCAGCACTTCCTGCTGTATTTGGGAGCCGTGGATCACCTGGGATCACCAGAGGGGTTTGCCTGCTGCCTCTTTGCTTAGCCTAGGCTACCATCTGGAGCTGGAAGGGAGGATGAGGCTGTGCTTGCACTTGCACTAGGGTTTGAGATGCTGTCTGCCTCTTCCCGGGAGTTGCCTGGCTCTGGACTGCTTGCCTGAAGGGATTCCTGCTGTTGGATCCCGTGGCAGTGACTGGGGCTGGGGAACATGGCCAAGGGGATACTGGAAAGCAGTGGCGGAGCAGGGGCCCCCCCACACCATGGGCTTGCTCTGACCGTGAGGTGGGGAATGGCTGCGAGAGAGTTGGGAAGGACACATGCCAGGGGTATGCTCTTTGCTTGGCTATTTGCTTTCTTAAGTGGGTTTGAAGTCTGTAGTGAGGAAGTGACTGGCCTGAGCATCCCTCTCCCCTCTGTGCCCTGTGCATCACCCCTGGGGCTGGGGAAGCACATCTTCAGCTGTGAGATGGGATCAGGCTGAGGAGCACAGGGAGCAAGTTGTAGGGTGATCACAAAGTCCCACTGGAGATGAGGATGTGTGTGGATGAGAGGTTTGTGATGTCAGGAAAGCACCAGCTGGAGGGTCCCTGGTGTCAGTGGCAGAGCAGAGCACCTGCATCATCCTGTCTCCATGCCCTGGGCTGGCTTCTGCTCTCAAACCAGTGCAGACCAGTTCAGATGCAACTGGAACCAGTGCGGTTACCTTGTTGTTAACCAGTCAGGCTTTCCCTTTGTAAGAGGAGAAATTCCCAAGATCCTCATTAAGCTGTCCCACAATGTCCAGCTCTGCATCCCTTCCATGATAGTATCATGCTGAATGTGACCTCTCCATGTCACAGTCCTGTGTCACCTTGCTTCCAGCCCAGTATGAGCAAGTGTTGACATTGCCCCACTCCCCTTGTAACCTGGTGTAAACCAGTGCTGCTTCCCTAAAATCTGCACCCCACATTCTCAGCTGATGTGAATCAGGGGTGACCTACAGCAGTGGGAGAAGATAGCGGCAGCCAGGCTAAGTCTGTAAATTGGGCGGTCGTTGCTGGCTGGGCAAAGCATTGCTGTGCTAGGGAAGCTCATGGTGCTATCCCCTGCCTGGTGCAGACTTCTGGCAGTGGTGCCATCAGCAAACAGCAAACAGGGAACCTGACCCTTTACACCAAAACATTTCATTAACTGCACTCCAGGCATGCTTAGCAAAGCAATGCACAGCCCTTAGTGGGGAGAGCACCTGCAGCAAGTGGGAAGGGGAGAGAAAGCAAATCAGTGCAGTAACCATTTGTAGAAATGTCCAAGGATAGCTCTGACTTCCATCTCAGCAGCAAAGAGTGTTTCATTTGTGACAGCGCTGGATTCAGGCAAGAATTCACCATGGAGCCCTGGCCTAGCTTGCCCAGCTCTTGGTTTTGCAGAACATGGAGAGTTCAGGCAGGTTTGACAGCTGGAAATCAGAGGAGGCTTTGCACGTGTCTGTAACATTGGCCAGTAAGAGAATTCACTCTGGTCCCCTTCATGGAGGATGATTCCCATGGCTGAGCATCATTTCGACAGTGCTGTGATGGTGTCAGGCTCTGAGTAAAACAAGGTTTGTGGGAGAGGGAGCATCTTTTATTAGCCTAACTGCTTCAGCTGTTCGAAATTGGGGCTCAGCTTTTGGGCTCAAGAGACTTGGATGTTGAAAACTCGTCTAATAAAAGATGTTGCCTGTTGCTGTGGTTTCCCTGTGCAGCTGGCTCATGCAGTACCGTGCATGGATGGTCTTGGTGTCACAGCCCTGTCCTATGGGTGCTGCTGGACTTCCTCCCCCATCACCTCCAAGCTCATCGCTCAGACCCTCCTGGCCACATACAGCTTTCTGGTCCATGGACCAAAAATTACAACGGCTGGGGCATCACTTCCAATTTTCTCTGAGGACCTGGAAAATTTGGCTTCTTTCTTTTTTGGGCACTGAGCCAGAACTGTGAACATTTCAGCTGGGGGACAGTGTGGAGAGGGACTTGGGACCAGACCTGTGCCCAGGTGATGTGGGGTGACAGGCAAAGCCAGCATGCAGGGTAGATGTAGTTCGATCATTGGAGCTCCACGGTCTTCAGTGAGTTAGACTTGGTTGTGGAGGCAGAGGACCCAGTGCATTGATGGGCTGTTTGAAAGATCTGGGGTCTGGCAGATTTTTACCTACTTCATGGTATTTGCTTTCTGCATAAGAAGTTCCCACTCAGTCGAGGCTGGGCCAAGCATTTTTATTCACCTGGAGAAGATCAGCACCAAGTAAAAGAGATGAGGTCCTCAGGCAGACAGCCCATCCCTGTAACTTCCCTGCTCCCCGGAGCGCTGCTGTTGGGCTGGATCCACATCTCTCCTGAGCACATCACTTCCAGTTAGGCTTTGATGCCTTTTTTTTTTTTTTTTTTAAACAAAAAAAGCATCCCATCTCCTCTACTCTCTCTGTAATCCAGTCAACAGGAAAAAGATTGTCTCCTAATGAGATGCTAGAGCATAGATCACCTTTTGTATCTTGTTCTTTCCTTCCTCTTGTTCTTTCCTTCCTCTTGTTCTTTCCTTCCTCTTGTTCTTGGTGTTTAACCATCACTCCTTGCCAGAATATAATTATGAAGATTAAAATGCGTAAACAAGCTTTTGCATAATGATGAAGACACTGTCAATAGGAGGGGTGAGAATGAAGAGGAGGATCAGATCTGGTTATTTAATCAGGTGATGCTCCATTAAAATGTCCCTTGGGGAAGCGGGCAGCTGGCAGCAGAATGGGGCCTTCAGTGAGTTTTGTGCTGTGCTCCCAGGGAGGACCCTCGGTCACAGGGCATGGCTGGGCTTTGACTTCTACCTCCTCCAACTTGTGCCTCCTCCATTGTGATGTTTTCTGGGGAGGTGCCACAGCAGATGGTGTTTCCCTGCTCCTGCTCTAAGGATAAGTTCAGCCCTCCAAGGCCAAGCTGGGGGCTGCAATCCCCAAGGTCATGTTCTCAAGAGCCTCTTCCAGACCCAGTACTGTGCTATGTGGCTGGACACAGGGTGTGATACTGGGAACAGATTAATGTCCTCAAATCACCCCCTCTCAGCAATTTAGGGGACACCACGTTGCTTCACAGCATCAGGGATGCTCTGCCACCTCCATAATCACCTCCCTGCTGGAGCTGGACCACGGCTCTCTGGAAACCCTTCTCTGAAGTCTGCTTTGGGAGAGTGGCTGAGATCCATTGTCATTTGTGCAGATGGCATGGTTTGATGGTCCATCAGCTGGGTAGGGGATGGCCACCGTGCTCTGCCAGCAGCTGCTTGTAGGGCACACCAGCCTATGGCCGTGCCTCAGGGGAGGGGAGTCTGGATTAGGCCAGTGTAGGATGCTTTTTATAGCTTGTCTGAAGTGCTTAATGCCCCCCAGGGCAGGGTCATTCAGAAATAAAAGGGTCTTGAGCTGTGTCCCTCATGAAGTGCCTGCATGGGGATGCCAGGCAGTTCTGTGATGCACTTGAGCATCCCCTCTCCCAGGTGTGTCAGCTGCCCCAGGGCCCAGCTTCAAAAGGGGTAGTGAGCGTTTGTGCTGGTGTTGAGTGTGCTGCTGGCAGAACTTGTTAGTGCTAACAAGCTCGGGGGGCTGGTTTTTCTCTTGATTAGGTGGGAGGTGAGAAGGGGATCAGGAGCTACAGGGTGCTGCTTGTCCAGAGCCCATGACCAGGTGACCCTGATCTGCTGGGACACAGCTGGGGATTGGGCAGGGCAGATCTGTTGGGGTTGGGGCGGGGAATGGATGGGGGTTATATGTTCAGCTGTGGTGGTAAGGACTGATCCTTTTTAGAGCAGGCAGTGGAAATCATTTGCTCTTGAGCTGCCTGATGCTGAGAGTAAAGCTGCCCTGCTTTTGGGGCTCAGGTGTGTGTTGGCTGTGTGAGAGCAACTTTGCAGTTGATGGGGTGGAGGTAGGGAGCTCAAGGGGTCCTGTGAAGGTACCATGTCTTGTCCAGGAGCCTCTCTAGGCAGGGCAAGCCTGGTCATGCTGTGCTGGCAGGGTAGGGACCTGCCCTGAGAGCTCCTCCAGTAGATCTTTCCAGGGAAGCTTGGTCCCTCTTGAACTGCTTGACACTACTTCAGCTCTCCACAACATCTCCTGTAGCTAATGAGTGCTTGGAAGCAAGTTACTTTATTTGCCAACCCTTTCCAGCAACAGATAATTGCAATGTCTGGCATGGTGTTGCCCGTATTTAACAACTGGCTCCTAATCCTCTGCCTTTTAACTCCCCAGTAATCATTAGGTAGAGGGCTGTGGTGTTCCTTTGCAAGCCTTTCTCTGGAAAAGCCTGGTTTTGATGGTGGGTGGCTGTGCTGCCTTCTGTGCGCAGCTCCTGAGCCCTGCAGGTAATGCTGTGAACTCATAAAGGAGAGCTACTGGGTCCTGTCCTTGGTGGTTTGCTTCCCTTTGGCTGGGGGATGTGGGGAGGCAGCAATGCCAGTGGGCACCCCAGCGGACTTGCTCAACTCCTATCCCACATGGGACTTATCTCTTTGAAGACAAACCTGTTGTTTCACAAGGCTGTCTGGCAGTTGTCTTTTCTTCTTCTCCCCCTTGAAATTTTCCTTCGGTTTGGCTGGCTGAGCTCCTTGCTGTGGCAGCAGCTCTGGGAGCTGTCATCTGCGGTTCCTGGCAGAGGCTTTGCCCGTGTGTGTGTCAGAAGATCATAGAATGGTAGGGGTTGGAAGGGACCTCTAGAGATCATCGAGTCCGGCCCCCGTGCCAGAGCAGGATCTCCTAGGACAGGCAACACAGGAATGCATGCATGCAGGCGGGTTTTGAAAGTCTCCAGAAAAGGAGACTCCACAAGCTCTCTGGGCAGTCTGTTCCAGGGCTCCATCACCCTCCCAGCAAAGAAGTTTCTTCTCATGTTGAGGTGGACTCTTCTATGCTCAAGTTTATACCTGTTATTCCTTGTCCTATTACTGGGCACTACAGAAAAGAGATTGTCTCCTTCCATTTGATGCCCACCCCTCAGATATTTATAGACATTAATGAGATCTCCTCTCAGCTTTCTCTTCTCAAGACTAAACAGCCCTAGTTGTTTCAGTCTTTCTTCATAAGGGGAGATGCTCAAGTCCCTTATTCATCCTTGTAGCTCTCCATTAGCCTCTCTCCAGTAGATCCTTATCTCTCTTAAATTGGGGAGCCCAAAACTCAATACAGTATTCCAGGTATGGTCTCACTAGGGCAGAGCAGATGCTCCACAGTGCATCTCTGAGCATCTCTAAGCAGTGGAAAAAGGCTGGATGCTTGTACCCTGGTGCAGCGTGCTCTGCTTGCACGCTAAGGAGTCAGGAAGATTTGGCTTTGTGCTCCCTGGTGCCCAATAACCCTCCTACTTGCACAGAGCTTCCACCTTTTCACCTTCTAAAAAATTTACTGGCCTGAATTTGGCCTGAACAGGAGCAGTGCTGAGAGCTCCCAGATCTGTTGTAGCTGGAGGTGACCATGGGCTTGACTGGGAGCGACGTGCAGGTCGACATCCTGCCCAGTGTGTCCCTGTGGGACCTGCTTTCCTGCCAGCCTGGACAAACAAAGTGACAAAGTCCCAGGCCACCGTGTGTGCTGCCAGTGCGGGTCCCTCCTCCTCTTGCTGTGCACAAGGCTGCCCTCACTGTGCGACACTGGACACAATGCAAATACCAGTGGCCTAGTTACAGGGGAACAAAAGATCTTTTTATTTAAGAAAAAAATAGGTTTTTTTTTTTTATTCTTTGGGAGGAAGGGAAGGTACAAGGTCTTTCCTTTCTCTGGAGTCTCCCAGGAGGAAAATAGGTATTGTTTATTGTAGTAGATCCTGCGATCTGGGATACTGGGCCGGATCTAGCGGAGTGTTGTAAGGGCAGCTGTGGTCTGGCTCAGCTTTCCCACCCAAGGTGCAAGGCCTCTGCTCCCTCGTGAGGCTGGCCCATCAGAGCAGGATGCAGGCATTTCATAAGGTGTTCTCCAGCTAAACCCATGCTCAATAACACAGTTTGAGCAGGAGCATCTCGGGGCTCTTCCTGAACCATGTGTAGACCTGGCTGTGGTTGGGGTGAGGTGATTGGTGTGTTCTCGAGGGGCTGGGTCTGCAGAGATGCTTCTTGCCTGGGCTGGATGAGGTGAGCCACAGGGATGGAGCAGTTGGGAAGGAGGCAGGGATTGTCCCAGCTGCCTCTTCCAGACACTCCAGAGGCTCTTGCTGTTCAGAGGGGTTACCCTGGGGTGGTGGGGCTGTCCAAGGGGCAAGATGAGTCCCTGTCACACCTCACCACAGCTTTGCTTTCCCTCCCACAGGATATTCGTGCTGGGCATTGGATTTTTCACCCTGTGCTTCCTAATGACGTCGCTGGGAGGGCAGTTCTCAGCCAAGCGCTTGGGGGACTCGCCCTTCACCATCCGGACAGAAGGTAAGCACAGCCCCATGCCCATCCTGTCTCGAGGGATGCTCGGTGACCCCCGTGAGCATGGTCCAGCTGAGCTGCCGAGTGCTAGGGATGCAGGGAGCACAGTACTTGGATGCCTTCATTCCCAAGGCCCCATCCTGGCCCATTTCAGGGACATCATCATGGCTCGGGGTCCTGTTCGCCCTTCTTTCTGTGGCATGGGGCATTTTGCAGCTGTGTGGCTAAACCCATCCAGATGTGTGCAGGCGTAGTGGGGACATGTGCTGGAGTGTGGATACTGACCCTTGCTCACAGCAGAGGGATAGGAAAACATCATGACTGGGGATGACAGGATTAGACCTTCAGTTGCTGGTGGTGGTGTGGGTGCCTGGGCTGCACCCCATCTGACATGCTGAGGGTTTGGCTCAAGCGCTTGGAAGGCTTAGTGGTTTTGGGCACTTTTGGTCTGCAAGGAGTGGAAATTGTTCCTTAGGGATGGGAAAATAAAAGACCTTTGTGGTTTCGTGGAGGTACTGAAATGTAGAAGAGAAATATTCTGATTTTTAGCAAGTGTACTTTCAGTTATGTTTTTTAAAACACCTTTTTTTGATGAGATGTACAGTCAGCTCAGGATCCTGACAGCTTTCATGATGGAAAGGTTGTGTCCTGCCCTTGGTCTGCCAGGATGCTGCTGCACTCTGAGCTTCATCTTGACTTTTCCTCTGCAATCCCAGCCTGGAACAGCACAGCTGAATTGCCCAGAGGGAAATGCTGAGCTTGAACTCTGGTGAGCAGGGTGAGATAGACTTGGTCAGGCTACTGTGGTCTTCTCCATACCAAAGGTGTGGACGGATTTGAGCTCTCTGGCCTCAGCTGGAATGTGATTTTGGGGCATTAAAGACTTCCCTTGCTAACAAGAAGTGCTAGTTGCTTTCCTACAGAAGGAGAGGGCTAAAGTGGTGGTTTCCAGAAGTTGGGTGGTACTTGTGAACAGCTTTGTTGACTTCTGGAGAGATGAATGTGAATCCTGCGGCAGCTGGCTTTGTTTTCTCCCCCTTGGATGGAGGGCACAGTGGCTGGTGTTTTTGCCCCATGCTCCCCTAATTATTCCCTTCACCAGCTCCATTAAAGCCCCTTCTACAAGGGACTGGTGTTTGCCTGGCTGACCTCAGCCTGAGCGAGAGCAGGTTGCAGCATCGGTGCCTCTCAGTATTTTCTGCACGTTTTACCATGGTCAGGGTACCTGCCCCTGTGAGGAGAGCAGGTGTTGCATTCATGTCCCTGTCCCCATACTGAGCACAGCTCCCAGGGTGGCCAGTGAATGAAGTCTGGTTATAGGACATTTCTTCCTTCTGAGCCTGAGAAGCAGCACATGAGGAGGGTGGACAGAAGCCCTTGGACCACCATCTTCTCTAAACTTGGCTTTTGAGATGGGTCCTGAAAAGTTTGCTGAGTTTGGATTAAAAGGTCTCACTTGTTCCAGCTGCCCTCTGTCCTGGGGAGCCCCACTGTCACCGGGGAGCTTGCAGAAAACTAGAAGAAAGGCAAAGAAGGACAGATTAGCTGTGAGACCACCCCGAACTGCGAGGTGGCACTGGCTGTGCTGCAAACAGCAGCAAAGATTTCCAGACACCTGCAGAAGCCCTTGGTCCCACACCAGAGGATTTTAAAGTTGTGTTGAAATGATGGCAAAAATAAAATTATTCCGCTTCTTTATCCCCTTCCTGAATGCCTTGAAGTGGAATAGCTTTTCCCCATCCTTATACTTGTCATCAATTTAACCCGAATCTGTGAGTCCACTGATTCCCACCCTTGCGTGTTTCTTATTTACCGAGCGCAATGTCAGTGCAGTCCTGGAGCTGGATCAAAAGAAACCTCCCTTTTCAGGCTCTTGCACCTCCAAGTCCTCCACGCTTACTGCTTTAGGTGGTTAAATCAAGGCGTGTAAATGGGTTCACCTTCCTGCCTCTGAGCTCCCAGTGAGTGACGCTGGGTCCCCATGGCTCTGTGAAGGGCTGTGCTGCCAGTGCCTGCCTTGCTGGTTGGGAGGGGTGCCCACTGCTTTGCTCTGAGGGTCTGGATGTCACTTCTGGTAATGGCTGGTTGGTCTCGTTTAAAGGAGAAAAAAAGATTTCTGACCTAGGTCCTGCAATTTCTCAAGCTTTGGGTCTCTTAGGTCTGTAACTCACTAAGGCGAGTCCTGCTTTGTTAGAAAGCTCAGAAATTCAGTGTAAATCCATTTGTTTTTCCTTTACTGGATGGGTTTGCCAATCAAAGTATTGCTTTCTGATGAATTGCTGCCACTTTGGCTGTGGTTGTGTTTCCTGTTGGGGAAGATGTGGTTCATTCATGGTCTCCTATACCATTTTGTCTCTGGAGGGAGGATGCTGGTTTAGAAGAAGGTTATATTCTTTGTCCCTGTGACTTGACAGGCAAAACCTGACTGGCTTTTTCTAGCTCTTTAACACCAGGTTCAGGCTGTTGGGGTTCAGCTTTTCCCCTGGGCGCATAGGGACTGGCTGACCCGCATGGTGACAAAGCTGCTCTCAGCAGGGCTCCCTGCACACAGCTACCTGGGATGAGAAACCCCAAAAGCAGAGCAGGACCAAGACCTCAGGACATGTACAAGACTGGGGCTGGACAGAAGCCAGATAATGTCACTGCAGAGACCTCTCTGTCACCCTCGAAAGGTTTTAACTGTTGGGGGAGGGTCTGATGGCTGGAAAACCCAACTATCGCACCCATGGAAAAAGACAGGAGGGACATGTGCCAGCCAACCTCACTGGTGCACTGGGAAATGGAGAGTCAAAGCCTCTGGGAAGCTGGCAAGGTGGGGAAGCTCCATCCTTGGAGACTTTCAGAACACATCTGGCTGATATGAGGCTGTGGGCAGCTTGGTCTGACCACCAGGTCTGCTCTGCTTGGAGCAGGAGGTTGAGGAAGGGACTCCAGAGGTCCCTCCTGTCTGGGGCGATTCTGAGCTCACGTGGAGGAATGCCAAGTGCACGTCGAAGTCAGTGCAGGCTGATGGGAACAGAAAGGAAATGTTTATTATTTGTGCTGTGGATTCTCAGTAGGTCTGAATAACAAACTGACATTTAATTAACATGCGTTATGGATCCCAAGGAAACCCAAGAAATATTGCTGGTTGTTACTGCTGCTAAGCGCACACATCTGGTCTGAAAACGGGCTCAAAAGAGCAGGCTAATTTTGCTGGGCTGATTATCTCTTGATGTGAGTAATAGTGGGGATTGGGCCAGTATTTGCACAAATGGGGACAGGTTCAGGGCCTTTGTTTTTGGAGGATTTATCAGATCTGTGGCCTCTGGTCTGCCACATGTCAAAGCCTCATCTTGAATATCTCCTGGGACTGGGCTTCTGGTGTGAAGCCGTCTGGGGTGGCTGTTGGTCCTGCCTGGGGGAGGAGCCTGGTCCCTGCCACTGCTCTCCTCTATTCATGAGCTTATTGAAGCATTGGGTTTAATGGGCCCTTTTGAGCATTATTCATGAATTGATTAATTTTGCATTGCAAGCTGGCAGCATCTTCTCCCCTTACGCTCTGGGCAAGGGCTGCTTTACCAGCATAACTGGTGTATTTAGTGGGGTACATTTGTGGCTAGTGAGTGTCAGCTCCCATGGTCCTTCCTGGGGCTGATCCTGGGTTCTGTGGCTGTTTGCTGAGGTCCTTGTTTCCACATGTCCTGCCAGGCTCTGCAACGATGCTCTGTGGGTGAAGCT
The DNA here is from genome assembly GCA_033439905.1 of Ceryle rudis. Lineage (NCBI taxonomy): Eukaryota > Metazoa > Chordata > Aves > Coraciiformes > Cerylidae > Ceryle > Ceryle rudis. The sequence goes on from JAAGNO010017304.1 coordinate 10,897, forward strand.
GCCCATGTGCTTATTGCCTGCAGGGCTGGGATGGCTTCAGAGAGCTGGAGGGTCCAGCCCAGTACCCCAGCACTTAAAAATCCTTTGCATCAGAGGAATCCTGTTTGGTTGTGGATAAACCTCATGGTTCATAGTCCAGTCTAGACTGGGGCTGTTCGTCTTTCTTCCTGGGTATCCTGACCAGCCCAGCACTGAACCTTGGATATTGCAATCCAAGGAGAAGCTTATGAAAATGCTCTAGACTTGCCCAGAGCTTTCTTGGCTTCTGAACTGTGTGAGCAGCTGATCAAAACCAAAATGAAGATAGATGTGAGGCAGGACCATAAAAAGGAGAAATGGGTAATGTCACAGTCCAAAAGTTAATCCCATTTTTAATTTTATTTTTACATGTGAATCCCCTTCTCGGAGGCTCTCTCTAAAAGCCAAGTTTCTTGGTGTGTGCCAGAAATCATTCCTCAGATGGATTCTCTGCTTGGTGATTCGATGCAGCAGTGGCTTTGAGTCTTAACAATAAATAAAAAAACCCCTTCTGAAATGTGAGTTATTTTATCCTAATCCGCTGCTGTCAAGTAAACACTGACAAAGGTCCTTTGTTTTGAAATAGCCACCAAGAGAATTTGTTCTACAAACAAAGATCTAGATAAAAAAAGAGAACAGACAGGTCTATAAATTTTAAATGTGGTAGATGCTTTGGGAAGGACTCTAAACTCAAGAGATTGAGTTTTCTTTGCCTTTTCTCTCTTCCTCTTTAGAATTTAAAAGGTTTTGGTCTTTCTTTTTTTTTTTTTTTTTTTTCTCAAGCGTCTTTCTTTTAGTTTTGTTTTACTGCTAGAGTAAAGCTTTGTTGGGCCAGGGGGATGATCCTGAAAAAGCACTAAAATCTGTGATTACAGTGCTTGCGGTGTGGATGGAGAGGGATTTGGGAGTGATGCCTCTGCCTGCGGCTGTGCCCCAGTCTGGTTTTGGCGGTGATGTCCATCCCGCTGGTGGAGTTTGTGGCTGCGGGGGATTAGCAGAGGAAAATAGGTTATTAAGTGTTCAAATGTGATTAGATGTGTCTGGAATATTGCCTGCAGCTGCTGTAGCTAGTTTAGAAAATGGAAGGACTTCTGATTTCTCCTGCTGGTATGGTAGGGTATGAGGTGCTGGAGGAATTTGGTATGGGCCCAGGGGATATGTAGGACAGGTCCTGATAGCCTGAAAGGGCTGGAGCGGAGCTCTGCCCTCCCTGTGGGCTGCCAGTTCTTGTGAGAGGGCTCTGATTTGATTTCAGCTGACCTTGGTGGTACTTTGCACAAGTGTTTTGAGTGGTTCATGTAGATATGTCGGTGCTTGGGGTCTCTGTGCTGCAACAGCAGTTCTCGTGCTGAGGTCCTTGAATCTTGATGCCTTTGGAAAGCAATGGTTTGCTGAGCACTGGAGCTGGTGTTTACTGTTCTTGTAACTGTCTTTTCAACCCCTTTTTGAGTGTTTCCTGCCTGGATTGGTGCTTAGCTTGAGAGCTCAACACCTGCCTTTTTCCACCCCAAAACAAGCTTCCAGCAGCATCTCCAGCTGTTTTCTTGTTGGTGACAACAACTGGGCTCCTGCACTGTGTCCTCAGCTGGATTGGAAAAGGGACCAGTGGGGACTGGGGCTGAAGGAAGGACAAAGGTGTGGGAGGGCTGATTTTAGAGCACAAGCTGGAAAATGCAAGTGAGCAGGAGTGAAGCACATCCCCTGCAAGGCTGTTGTACCTTGTCCTAGGTTGCTGAGATGTTATGGGGTCTGATCTCCTCAGGACTGGATATGGACCCTGATGGGATATTCAACAGCTTGTAGACTAGGGCGGGGGTTTCCCAGTCCTACACCACTGGGACTTTCTGCAGCTTGGCAATAGCAACTGCCTTGACCTGGAATCTGTCTGGAGGTGGGAAGTGCACCAGCTCCTGCGGGGCCTTCCCATGGTCTGTGGCACAGCAAAAGTGCAGATGGCCAGAGAACAATTTCTGCTGCAAAAGTCTCTGAGATTTGGTCATTCTCTTTTACTTTATGTGGAAAGAAAAATAAATGTGGAAGAGTTACAGTAAAAGCCTGATAGGAAAGTTCCTCCTGCTGGCTTGGTGAATCTTGTCCTGGATGCAGGCCATGGGTGAAGCTGAGCACTGCTGCTTTCTTGGGGCATCAGAATGGCTCTGGTTTGCTGTGTTAGGGTATGGGCCTCTCAGGAGAGATCCAGCAGACAACAGCCAAGGCATGTTGCACTGGAAATGGTGTTTAATGTCACCTGGCAGAAATCCTGCCCTGCTCTCTCCAAACTCAGCACCCCTCCTGTGTTCCAGTTCCTGGAGTGCTCTGCCTTTCCTGTGGCTGTTGCTTGCATCATTTCCTGGAGTCTCACCTGCTTAAAGCAATTTCTTCCATCAATGAACACAGAGGAGAGAGAGGGAGATTGTTCAGGGCTGTGCAGTACAGCTGAATGCTTTGGTGTTTGTGGCTTCTGTTTCTCTCCAGAGCAGGGATGTTGGTGGAGGGCGGAGAGGTGGGAATTGTGCTGCAGATAATAACGTTGAAGGTTGCTTGGGCTTTTGCAGGGCATCTTCACTGTTCCGGACTCATAGTACCATGAAGCGATGGGATCTCTTGTTATTTCAATCCCTTGAATTGCTCCCCAAGGAGCAGAGCAAAGAGGCCAAATAGAAATGTGTGAACCCACATGGAGGGGTCCTTTGCTCCCACTCCCGTCTCTGCTGGTTTTCCTTCTGCTGCAGCAGCATCCCAGCTGGGTTAACGTGGCCAGGTACCGTCACCATTTGTTCTCGTAGTAGATGCAGAAAGGTCAAACTGGGGGTTGCTAACAATCAGAATGAGCTTGAATAACTCTGTTGTCCTCCCTCATAGTCAACGGTGCTGAGAGGGGAGGGGGAGGAGGTCTGTGTGCATGATCCTGACCCTCTGTGTGTGGCTCATGGTGAGGGAGGACAGCTGAGAACGGAATGCCTCAATTCAACTCTGCCCACGAGGTCCTGACTGCAGTGAGATGCTGCTCAGCCTGAAGGAGCTTTAAAGCAAAACACAGATGTGTTCATCCTCACATCCCGGTTCCCTCTTCCTTGGGAAAGGTAACTTCTGGACCCATTTGCAAATTTGGGTTGCTGCCACTTGTGACAGATCCTAATCTGCTTCTCAGTTATTTCTTCTCAGCAGAGCACATCTTCTGACAGGAGCTTGAGTTGCACAAAATACCTGAAAGTTGCTTTGTGGCCTTGACAATCCCTTGTCTTCCCTGACCTCGCTGGAGAGAGCTCCCAGCAGCAAGGGCTTGGGCTGCTGCCTCCCTGAGACGTGATGCACAGACGTGCGGTTCCAGGGCTGCTCATGTCCCTTTTGCTTTCAAAAAGTCATGCAAGTTATAAATTTATCTTGCTGCCTTTAATGCATAGTGGAGGCAACAGGAGAACAAGTTGGAAAGACTCGTGAAACCAAACGATGGTGACGGCACAGGCAGAGCGAGGGAGGGAGCAGGACAGACTCTGCTGTGCAAACTCAACACTAATTATTCCCAGTTTCTTCCCAAGTGTATTATAACCCTCTCCTGGGCTGCTTGTGTTATCTTTTCATGCTGTCTGATTAGCAGCTCTGGAGTGGCTTGTAAGCAGCTTGTCAGGATCCACAGGCAGCAGCCGGGATGCTTGTCCAGGCGGAGGGATGAGGCTGTTCTCATCATCTGAATCCAGAATTTCTTATGCAAAAACCTCTTGAAGGCAGCAGGAGGTTCTCCTTGTGGATCCCTTCTTCCCGTGGTGCCTGTGGGGCTGTTATCCCGAGTGTTTCCTCAGGTCCCTGTGGAGAGGGTGTGAGTAAATGGGTATGTGTCACTTCCCTGGCACCAGATGGGACGCACACATCCTGCATGTCCTCAATACAGAAGTTTTTCTGCTGCTGTATCCAGAGCTGGATTAGAGTCTCCTGGAGCCTTGGGTCCACTGGAAGGGTGCCAGTCAGGGGACACCCATGGGGAGGAGTGTGCTGTGTGTGAGAGTGTGAGCTCTTCAGTGCCTGCAGCTCATTGCCAACCTTGCTGTGTCTGTCCCATCCAAAAGCCACTCCAAGCAGCCTCCAGAGCTGGAGCAGCCAGCTGATGCTGCAAGAAGTCGCCCGGTTGGTGCCAAGCCCAGATGGTTGGTTCTGGGAGCACCTCCTTGCTGAGGAGCTGTGCTGAGGAAAATGAGCTTTTGATTTTTTCCTCCCTTAGAAAACTGCTGGGGCAGTGGAGCCAGCTTTCCAGCTGGCCCAGAGATGCTGTGCTCTGCAGCTCCCACCGCTCAGGACCATTCTCCCCCTTCCTCTCTGTCCAAACATTGGTGGTGAGAAGGGGGTTAATGGAAACCCCAAAGCAAGGCAGAACTCAGATGCTGGGTGAGGGCTTTCTGCCTGGCCCCTGGTCCTGCTCCCTGCTGGCTCCTGCCAGATGCTCCATTGCTCCAGGGGCCTTTAAGTGGATAACGCTGCACGCAGTGGCAATAACAACTTGTTCTGTTCTTCCTGTTGAGTATGGGGAGGCTTCTTTAATTATGGGTTAAAGTGGTGCCTTGTGTTGAGGAGTGGCTGTTGGCGATGATGATGATGGGTGCTACAGGGAGTGACTGTAGGTGTCAGCTGTGCCCCTGCACCCCATGCAGCACCCCAGAGTGTGAGGGCCACTTATGCCACGAGAGGCTGGTGCTGGGGTTACACCCCCATGGCAACACAGGGGTGTTGCTTTTTTTGTTGTTGTTGTTGGAGCAGACCACTGCTTTGCTTGGATGCAGAAAGTTGGGGTTGATTAAAAGCATGTGTCCTCTCCCATGCCTGCTTCTTTTGGTGTCCCCACTTCAGTCCCAGAGCACCGCATCCCCCATTGGGTTGGGGAGTGTACACCAAGCTCCCATCTCCAACCCACACTTGGAAAGGGAGTTTAAAGTGGAAGTGTAAAACTTTACCGCTCTTATTAAATTGCTATTGCAGGCAGGAAAATGAATGTTGTTAAAATAAGAAAACGAATCTGTGGGGGCTCCATGTGACACTGATGGTTACTGCTCACTTCTGTGGGGATGTGCTGGGGGTAAAATGCAGAGTGGTGCTTATGCAGAGGGATAAGAAGTGTAAGGGCTGCTGTAGTAGCAGTTAAGGCTTAATCCACCCTGGAGACACGTCTCTTTACAGAAGGAGTGCCCGTTTGATACAATCGTTGCTCTGAATTGGATGCCTGCAGGCTTAAAAAAGGGGAAAAAAAAAAAAAAAAAAAAGTAATGCTACCAGACTTACTGGAAGATGGAAGTGTGAACTGATGAGTCTCACACTGGTGGGGCAGGAGTGAGGGTCTCAGTGCACTGATGTGCACTGGGCCCTTCCCCACTGCTGCTGTGTCGGAGGAGGGAGAAGCAGCATCCCGCTGGCCCCGGCACTTGGTTATCTCCATAAGCAACGACTCCCAGGGAATGATTAAAACAATTAATTGATTTTTCTATAGCTCATAAGGAAGTCAAATGGCATTTCCATCAACGTGTGATGAGCAAACACCCCACCACGACCAGGAGGAATGTTAATGGCTTGTTATGCTTTTATTACCCCTTTTCACTCCTAAATCAAAATTCATCCTGAGCCCGGGAGGCAGCAGGTACTTTAGAAAATAAAACTAGCACAGTGGGAACCATAGCAGCTTCTGGAAAAGCTGGCTTTTCCCACTGATTTATTTGTTTCTCTGGCCTAAATGAGAGACCAGAGCTCGGTTCCTCTCAGGAAGAGATTAGCTGAGACTTGTCCCCCAGCTCTGCCAATGACCCCCGGCTCCTTGCCCAACTCTGCTGCCTCTGGAAGGATCCGGCCGCTGGGCTGGGCAGACACTGATGGGTTTGGAGGAAGAGGATGATTTATTCACTCCTGGAAACAGAGTGGCAGGATGCCCGGCACTGTTTGGCCAGTATTTTTGGCTGAAGGAGAAATGGTATTCATTTTGGAAATGTTAAATTAGTGAATTCTGCTGTTTCTGAAACATAATGTTTTGGGGCAGCTGTAAATAAGACTGTGGGCTCCAGCACAGGGTGCGTGGAGCCAGAGGAGAGGTAGTGGTGCTGAGCCTCTGGCTCGTCTGGGGTGTGCAATTGCTAGGTCAAATCCTTCCTCTGCCTGAGGGTTTTGGGCTGATTTCCTGCAATACTTGGGATATTGGCTGCTGAGAATACAGTTTTCCCTGGGTCAGCAGTGGGGGCTGTTAGGAGAAGAACTAGTTGAGTTAAAAGCCGATGCCCTTGGAGAAATGCCTCCTTTGTAAAGAGCAAGAACCCAAATGACAGTTGGTGATGGAGGGGGTCCCTGGCTTGTGGGTCTCTAGAGCTGCTCTGGGGCCATCCCTGTGCCATAGGATCCACATGTGCCACTCCTTGCCTGGAGCTGGGGGTCCCAGCTCCAATACAGGGCCCCAGCTTTGCCCCCAGTGCCAGCGGCATCCAGCCTGACACAGGGTCCAGCTGTTGTGCAGGAGCCCTGTTGTCCTCTGGGCTTGGCTACCAGCAACTGCCCTTGAGCCAGCCTCGTTCTGGAACCCTTGTCTTTTAGGAAGCAATTTAAAATCAATGTAGTTTCAGAGCCTCACGTGCAGCTCGAGGTGTTTGGAGCACTGCAGAACAGCTTAAAATGCAATTTAAAATAGTGCTGGCTGGCAATAGAGGAGCAACTAAAAATACCCTGCTGGTTACTTTTTAAGAAAGGGTAGAAGGGGGATGAGAAGAGGGGAAAAAGGTAAAATATAAACCAAAAGAAATAAAAGCTAAACTGCAGCTTGTGCTGGGTTTGTGAATATTTGTCTCCTCTTCCCCAACTACATCCCCTCAGCCCATCTCCTGGGAATGCTGCAGAGAGGAGGAGATGACCGAGCTTATTTTGCCTGAAGAGTGATGGTTTGTTGCAGAACAGTGTCCCACTGGGAACATCAGGTCTCTGGTGCGTGTTTGGTGCATAAGGAGTAATAAAGGTTGGGGGAACAGCCCCGTGCTCTCCTTTATGGTAACAAAATGCTCTGGTATGTGAATGTGTCTATTTGTATTGCTCGGCTTCCTGATTTTTCTGATTTATATGGAAATAGGGAGGGAACATGTGAAGCAGTGAGACCCCAGACCCAGTGGATTGGTATGGGGACACCAGGCTGGTGTCCCCCCCCCCACCCCCATGATTCTATGATCACAGGGAATCACCCTCCAGGGGAGGACCTGCAGCATGCTGGAGTGGAAAACAAGTGGAGGTACAGCTCATGGAAGCACAGGAAGGTGGAGCCCAGGGATGTGGCTGTCCAGGAGCAGGGTGGGCAGAGCAGTGCCTGGCTGTAGGGGCAGTGTGGTGCTTGCAGGAGTGATTTATGGGGCCAAATGGGTTTGCCTCTTATCTCCTGGTGCTGTTTCGGGCTACGTGTGGGCCATGGCACAGCCAGCACTCACTTTCAGCTGGGGAACTTCTGCAGCACATCAGTCCCCCCACTGCAATGTCTTGCTCCCCAGCACTGCCAGCTTGCAGGGGCTATAGGACCGCTGCGGGGGGGGGGGGTGTCTTTTGAGCCTGCGGCGGGGTTGTGATCGCTACTATCACATGGCTGCCTTAGCAGAGCCCCGGGGTGGCTTCTGCCTGGTTTGGTCATGGCTGCCAGCCCTGCTGTGCCAGAGCAGGCCGTGCAGGGTGTAATGGGGCCTAATGGGTTCTGCCTGCCCATGGATGCAGTGAGAGGGACTGAAAACATCCCTGAGGCTGCATATTCACTGCTGATTGCACAGTGGTGGGCAAGGGGTTAGTTACATCCAGGGGGTAGGTGACAGCAGGAGGGTGGCACATAATCTACTTTACCAGCCAGTGACTTAAGGCTGCTTAATTTGGCTGATTACCAAGGAACCACTTGCTGGCCATTTCCAGCAGCTCAGCAGCAGATCGATGGTGCAGCTGGAGCTGTACTGAAGTATCTGCTTTGCTGGTAGTCCCCAGGCTGCTTCGTGGGCTCCTTGAGGTGCAAATTGCTGCTTCTGGCGTCACAGCCCCCTGAGCAGATTCTTGTGCTTTTTGCACTGGGGCACTGGCTGAGAAGCTCCGTATTTTCTTTGTATAGCTTAAAATAATAAATCCTTATCAGTCTGATGGCAAATGTAGGTCGGTTTGCAGGAGGCAGCGACTGGCTGGGTGCCCATGCTGGTGAGTGGGTGCCCTTGAGGGCTGCAGCCAACCCAGCAGGACCTCGTCTGTCTCTGGAGCAGATTCCCCTCAGGTTGAGTGCCAAAGGGATGGAGATGGGAGGTGGCCATTGTTGCCAGCCTGAGCCTGGCCTTGGGCTTTCTTGTTGCCAGTTAGTACTGAGTCTATGGGCTGTGACTGTAATGGATTATGTGTCAGGGTTAGCCAGAGCCCTTGGCTAGTTGGTCCTTTGGTCTTTTAATCTGCTTGAATCAAAATCAATAGTGAAAGTAAACAGAGGAGTGTGGGAGGGGGAGAGAAGCGAAGGGCTGGTGCTTTGCTCCCCAGGAACTGGGGAGGTGCTGGGGTGGGTGCCATCCTGGAAGGATGGGGTCCCCAGGACAGCCCCAGGTACCAGCCATCCAAAGAACTGGGTTGTAAGGTGCTGCAGTGGGGATCCTCCACTTTCTTCTTCAAGAAATCCTTCAAGAGTACGTTGTCCTTTAGAGGGCTTTAAGTAGCCTGGAGTTGTCCTTTAAAGGAGAAAAACAAAGCAAAGAAAATGATGCTTTAGATTGAAATTAATTTAGCTGGTATTTTCAGTGGACAGAAGTAATATCTTACCATCTCTTAGCAAACTCCCATCTTGTACCGGAGCGTTCAGCTTCTGCAAGACAGCCGGGCAAGGATATGACTTATGTCTGAGAAAGGGGAAATCAACAACAAATCAGCGATGTTATAAACAGCAAAGATATTTTGTGGAATTGCATTTTAAATGTCAGGGGGAAGTTTCAGCGCTGTTCACACTGGTCTGTGGAGATGTGGGTCAAGGTTGTGCTGTGGTCTCCCTGGTATGGTCAGCAGCGGACTCATGTGGCTGACAGGTTAGGGAGGCTTTTGCTGCCCTTGAAACTGGGCTGGATTTGGGGTGGAAAAGCTCCCTGTAAGTGACCCAGGTGGGGTGCTACATCTGCAGCTGTGGGATGGCACTGGGATCCTGAACCCGCTAGGAGGAAAACACAAGGGATGCCTGGGACTGGGCACCAGTGTGCAGCCTAAACACCATTTCCCCTACATGTTTCTCTTTCCCCATCTCCTTGGCATGAAGCTGGTGCTGATCAGTGACCCCTCTGAGCAGGGTGGGGCTGAGTGGCCCAAGGGCAGAGAGCTGTCTGGGTCCAGCAGCTACAGAGGGCAAGGAGACTTGAATCAGACCAAGCAGCTAAAGGGAACATGCCCCCAAAACACATTTATTTTTTCCAAATGGGTTTCAGCAAATTTGAAAACCTCAGCCCAGGTGTCCCAGAGTCACATGCAAACCTGTGTGATGGGGGTGACATCCTGCAGGCTCCCTCCATGCCTGTGAAGTGCTGGTTCTCAGCATGGGAAATGATGGAGTGGCTTGGGAAGGGCACTCAGGATTCCAGAACACAATCCCTGAGCCTTGAAATGCCCTTCTGCTCCTTCCCACGCGGCATAACCTAGGCTCTGCCAGTGCCACTTCAAATCATAAAATTGTTTTGGTTGGAAGAGACCTTTAAGATCATTGAGTCCAACCATTAACCCAGCACTGCCAGGTCACCACTAAACCATGTCCCTCAGCACCACATCTCCACAGCTTTGAAACCCCTCCAGGGATGGGGACTCCACCACTGCCCTGAGCAGCCTGGGCCAGGCCTGGGCAACCCTTTTGGGGATTAGATTTTTCCTCAAGTCCAACCTAAACCTTCCCTGATGCAACCAGAGGCCATTTCCTCTTGTCCTGTCACTTGTTCTTTGGCAGCAGAGACCAACCCCACCTGGCTTCAACCTCCTGTCAGGGAGTTGTTGAGAGTGAGAAGGTCTCCCCTGAATCTCCTTTTGTCCAGGCTGAACAAACCCCAGCTCCCTCGGCTGCTCCTCACCAGTCTTGTGCTCTAGACCCTTCCCCAGCTTTGTTGCCCTTCTCTGCACATGCTCCAGCCCTTTGGTGTCCTTCTTGGAGAGAGGGACCCATCATCTCTGCTGATCCCAGACCTGTACTGGGCTGCCTGGCAGAGAATGCCACGTATTGTGGCTGTGCTGGAGATAGTCCATGAAATGCTGCTTTCTCCTCTTCACTCCTGTGTAATCACCCCGAGGCATCTGGCATTGAACTTCACCCTTGTGTCCAGGGCAGTCTGCACACACAGCAAAACTCACCACTTTTTTTTCAGTGGCTCCTGTTCCTGGCAGTTCCTGGTGGTTTCAGAGGCAGGTGATGGCAGGGGGTGGGAATCCTGCCCAAGGATGTATTCACTCCAAGAAGATAGTTTAAAGACAAGTGTATCATTAGTGAATTCCCCAGGGTTTCGACCTATCCAAATTTGAGCAGATTGGCTGTTGACTATTCAACTGGTTTCACAGAGAAACTATTTCTTCTTCCACTAGACATCACCCTTAGGGGATGCTTGCCTTTTTTTCTTTTTATTTTTTCCTTTCTTTTTTTTTTTTCCCCCTGATTTCATCCAATTACTTAGCTGTGTGCTCTTCTGAAGCACCATAAATAATTCTCCTCCCTCTGCTGTGTTTACCAGCATGTCTCATGAAATCCAGTAAGATATGATTGATTGCAATCATTATTTCCTAGCGCTGCTACGAAAACCTCTGTCAGGTTCAGTGATTGCCTTTAAAGAGTGGCTGCCACTCAGGAAAACTGCCAAAAACCTGTCATACTTTAGCAAACTCCAATTAATCTGTTGAGCAGTTTTACTTGTATTTTCTTTCCCGTCATTGCTGATTATCAAGGGTAATTAGAATATTTTTCCTTTGTAATCGGAAGCTTCCTTGTGTGTGTGTGTTTGTTTTTTAAAAAAATATGTCTTGCCAGGGCTATTTTACTGGGTTTTCACACTATTGAGCCAGATTTGAGTTTCTTCTGTCTGCCTGCAGTGTTGTTTGCAAATCTCTTAGGATCTTCTTCACTGGTGTAAGGGGAGAAGCTGGGAGTACTGGCTGAGCTGGCCTCATCCTGTGAATCCCCATTGCTGGCACGTGCTGTCAGGCAGCCGAGCAGCCGTTCGGCGGGTGTCTGGGTCTCTGCTTCAGGTTAACAAATTAATCTTGGCTCTTGCATTTTTAAAAAGAGTCGCTTCAGCACTTTTCCTCCTTTCTTTTGGTTTTAATGAGACACACTTTCCAGGAGATGTAATAATCGTTGCCAAAAATGTCAAATTGCTCTTGTTATCCTCTTTAAGCTTCTGGAACAACGGCAACAACAAAAAAGACCAAGAGCAGAAAAAGAGAGGTGTTGATGAGGAAGGGCTTTGACTTCATCTCCAAGAGCCAGGGGAGGGCTGGGGGAGCTGTTTCCTGTGACAGCTCTGCTTTCTGGCAGGATGCCCAAAAAGATAACCCAATGAAGGCTGAGATTTATTTTTTTTATTATTATTACTATTTTTATTTGGGGTGGTTTTTGCTTCTTTATTGGAGAAGGAATGTCTGTGCTCACTGTTGACAGCAAAGCTCGGAGCTTTGCTATTGAAAAGCATCCTGGAATCACTCAAAACCATCTGGGAATTTGGATGGTGGCAGAAACACGAGGGGATACCTTGGAAAAGCCAGTGGGAGAGCTGGGGGAGGGGGGTCAGGCTGGCACTGTGGGCTTGGCCATGAGATGGGGGCTCGCAGCTCTTCTCACTGCCAGCCTCTCTGGGATCCAGGGAAAAATGGTTTCATTCCCCAGTGAGAATATCCTTGTCCCTGTTTAGTGATTTGGGAGTGGAGCTATCTTGCTGACTGTGCTTCTGCAGTGAGGACTCGGAGCAGGTATCCTTGGCCAGGTCACCTGGGATGTGAATGGAACTTGAGCAGCAGGAAGTCTCCATCTCCTGCTTGAGCATGGGGCGATCCCTGGGGAGCTCTGCCCAGGTGGTAGGGATGTGGCCCTGAGCACCCCTGGGTGCCCAGCAGAGTTATCAGCTTGTTGTTGCCCTGTGTAGCTCCATGCCTCAGTTTCCTTTGTCCCGCTGCCCAGGATTAGGTTCCCTTAGCAGGGCTGGAGAGGCTCCTGGGACACATCCCAAACCCCTTAGGAGAGGGCTTTTCCCAGGTATCTTCTGTGGGGATGAGCTCTGTACATGTGTCTGGGTTTTAATCAGAGGCCAGAGCTGTTTCTCTGCCTGGGCTTTGCAAGCAGCCATTTAAATTTCAAATGAACTGCACCACTAAACATGCCTTCATAATTAAACGATTGGAGCCCAGCTACACACTGGGACAACAGCCCAGCCCTGAGTGGCAAAGGCAGCATCAGCTCTCAATCGTCTCCGTTGCCTTCCCAGATGTGATCCTTGCATCTTCCCAGTGAACCAGCACTACCTGACTTCCCCCCTCCAAAACCAACTGCGATCAAAATCCTTGGGCCATGGGTACCACTTGGTTTGTGAAAACATGATGGTTGTGGTTTAAGCTCTTCTGGCCTACTGTCGGGGATTTATTGGGTCCTTTTCCTGACCTCCAGACTCGCCCTGTCGGCACAGGAGCACACAAGAAGGATGTGCAGTCTCCATTTCACTCAAAAACTAAGTTCAGGGTCTAAGCTCTGACCTGCTGGCAGTACTGGGATGTTGGAGCAGGAGCAAATCCTGAGCAGAAATCCCCATTTGGGGGGTGGTCAGTCCTGGAAGCTGCCTGTGGCAGGCAGGTGGAGGGTGCCAGGGTCTCTGAGCTGTGAATACAGCACAACCATGGTAGAGATGCCACCAGAGTGGGTTTTCTGACTTAAACCCATCTCAGAGCTTTGCTGTTTTTCTTGGCTGTGTCTTTGCTCAGTTTGTGGAGCGCCCTGTACAAACTGAGCTCCACAGTCCAAGTTTCCACTATTTTCCCCTCATAGCATCTTTTAAATGTGAGTTCTGCCTTTTAATGAGACAGGCTGTGCTTGTGTCCCCCTCAGGAGATTAGGACACTTTCCTGGTAGGATGGACAAGAGCTGGGAGCTCTTGTGCTCCCAGACCCATCCAGGGAGGTCTAGGGCTGCACAGCACCTTGGCCATCCATTGATTCAAGCAGAAGTCACTGCCTTTTTGCCATGGGAGTGCATAGAGCATTTGGGCAAGAGTCTGGTTTCAATGCCCATGAATGTTCTGCGATTTTTTTTTTCCTTGAGGAATTGCTTTTGATCTCAATTTTTCTTCTGTTTGTTAGATAGCATCAAGAAAAATAATGTGTTGATAATAATCTCAGCTGAGTGTGGAAGACAGCCTTTGGCGAGGTCTGCCTGGCCTGGTGTCAGTTTCTTGGAGGGGTTGCAGGTTGGCTTGTAACACCGTGTTCACATGTGACATGTCTGACAGCGCCGGGCAGCCTTTCACTGGGCCCACTGGGGCAAGAGCCTGGCAGGGATGTGTGCCCTGTGCCAAAGCCTCCAGGTCAGCTGCAGTGCCCATGCAGCCCCCCTCCATCGGAGCTGGAGAACCGACCCTTGGCAGCCGTGGCTCCAGTGCTGTGGAGATGGAGTTAGAGGGTGACTTACTGGGGGAGTGGAGCTGGGGCTGCATCTTCGCAGCAGTGGGTGCTGTTGCATTGAGCTGGTTCCCACCATGGTCACATGCATCGTGCTCATCTGGTACGCAAACCATCTAGACCTCGCATTCAGGCTGGCCTCTGCTGTTCGACACGTGCAGCAGCTTGAGTCGGCTCCTGTGGAGAGGAGAAGCCTGTGCCAGGGCTATCCCTGGCATCTAGTGCCACTGGGATGCCCTGCTCCATCCCAGCGACCGGACTGGGCTGGGTGCAGGGTGCTGTGCTAGGGTTGAGGATGCAGGGGATGCACCAGCACCTCCACCCTCTGGCTTTGCAAGACCTGGTTTTGCATCTGTTTGGAAACATAGGAGATGTCCATAAGTCCCAGTAGCCACCGGGGTGTCCAGTAGTTGCTTGCCTTCCCAGCACTGCCCGCCTGGCTCCTGCTGCTCCCTAGATTAAATATGGGCTGTCTTTTGAAAAGCACATGTGAGTGGAACAGCAGAGATAAGGTAAACAGGAGAAGTTCAGGGGATTATGCACTGATTAAGTTATTACTAACGTGAAATGAGCCGCACTGAGATGAAACAGGAGCTTTATTTTCTGTTCCCTGGCTTTGGACTCAGGGCTGCCTGTCACCAGGCAGCAGATCAAACTGGGAGCCAGGAGCCTGTGTATCCCCCGGCACTTTCAACACAGCAGCAGCTCGGTGCTGCGCAAACCCATAGGAAGCAGAGCGTTAAACAGGGATGGGAATTAGAGGCCTTCACTGGTGGGGAGGGTTTGCTGGGATGCAGTGCTTGAAGCAGAGCTATTTGCAGTGCTGGGGCACCCACCCTCTAGCAGATTTGGGTAGAAAAGAAATTCTGCTCTGCAACAGGAAAATCCGGTGCTGCTGGGGAGGATGTGTTGGGGAGGACCACCTACTTGCTCTGTTTTCCATGCTTTTCCTTCTCTGTAGGCTGCTGTCAAAGGCAGGATGCTTGGCTAGTTGTTTCTTGGAGAGTGAAAAATAGAAATGCAAAATGAAAGGCTGTTTGGTTAGTGTTTGAGAATAAAGTTGGTTTCCTGTAAGTGGTCGGGACAGGCTGGATCAGGTGGACAAGTCAGGAGTTTATGCCCAGAGAGGCAGGGGGGAAGCTGGATTCAGGGCTGGTATAACCACTGGCTGTGGGGAGCTGCAGCAGCCCAGCTGGGTTTGGGTACAGGCAGGGAATAAGCTGTGCTTGGGCAGGATGATGGGGCTGTTGGCAGAGCTAGGGAGAGAATAGCGGGGACACCAAGGCACCAAGATGGTCCAGGATGGTCCATTGGTGGAACTGGGGAGTGCAGGACCACGGGCAGCTTTGGGGGCTGGAGCTGGGAGGAGAAGGATTTTCTAATTCTGATGTGGCAGTGCCCAGCTCACGACTGTGTCTCTCTTGCTCTTTGTGTGCCTGCAGTGATGGGCGCTCTGGAGTCCCGAGGGGTGCTGCGGCGAATGAGCGACATGCTGGAGATGCTGATGAAGAGGATGGACATCCTGGCCAGGCTGGAGAATAGCACTGACTTCCACAAAGGGGATGAAGCACGATTCCCTCTGGACAGGTCAGTTGGCCACACCAATGCCCCAGGCAGACCTTGTGGAGCAGCACAGGGCTCCGGGGGGTTGCAGGAGCAGAAACGCCCCACATGCTCTGCAGTGCTTTGGATTGTTGTTTGCTGTTTCTGGAACCCTTTTATTCTGGGATTTCTGAAATGACTGTGACTTTGGGGGTTACATGTGGCACCTGTCAAACTGTAGTGTGGGAGGGTGTCTCTTTGCTGTGGTGGAGCTGGAGGTGGGACTTGCTGATGGCTGGAGCAGTACCTGGTCCATGGTCTGTGCTCCCTCTGCCATTAAATCCTAGAATGAGCTCAGGCTGGTTTCTATATCTCAGGTAGCTGTCAAATTTAGTGTTGTTTGAAATCCAAGGCTGATGTGTTCAGCTTTGGAGTTGAGCAAGATGTAAAACGAAACAGGAGGAAGCTGTTGGGCCCCGAAGCACTGCCTGCATGGAGCGCGTGTCCTGGGTCCCCTTGATGCATGTGCCACATCTGTCCTGGCCGGCAGCTGGAGAGATCCTGTCAGACCTTCCCATCATGACATGCTGAGTTACTGAAGAGACATTTCCCTTTGCTGTGGGAGCCTTTGGACATTTATTAATGCTAATTTGGCTGTCATGCCAAGGCCTACAAAATTGGTAACTAAAGTGACTCGAATGTGGAGAGGCAGAGGTGAAAAAACTGAGGGACAGCACTTGGGACAAACTTTGCAATGCAGAGAAGATGCCAGTGTAGATTTTTCTTACGGGTTACATGTGAGCAGTGGGTGGCAGGGATGTGACTTGCAATGGTCACCACTGCCCTGTGTCATGCCACTGGAGCTCGATGGTTCCTGCTGGGCATTCCCACCTCTGCTTCCTGCCATGGCCACACTCGACAGCCCGTGGGGGTTCCTGTGCCTCCTTGTTTCCATCACCATTTCCATTTCTCTCTCTTGCTTTCCTTCCAAAGCTCTTTTGCACCGATAATGGAAAATAGAGTAAGTGAGCCTGTAATTAAAGGCTGTGCTGTGCCGAACTGCGTGCACACATGAATTAAAGCTGCACAGGCAGCCTCAGAGTGCGTGGTCTTGCCTTTTAAGTAACATAATTTCAACCACTGAAAAATATAATTTCCCTCAGTAGTGGCAGGTGCTGGGGATTTTGTTGTTTTGAGGCTGGCTGGTACCCAAGCATACTGGGAGGACAACAGTGATCCCAGAGAATAATGTACAGGACTATTACAGCCAGCAACTTACTGGCAACTTAAGGCGCTTACTCACATTTGATGGTTTTCTTGGCCAATCTTGTGTTAAAAGAACCAGCAATTTTAGGTGATGGTAATTTCAGTATATTGGCAGCTGAGAGAGACTTAAAAGCATTTCTGTGAACTCGCAGCAGTCGCTGCAGGTGGGGATCTCATGTTCCAGTTCTGCCCTGTGGCTGGTGACTCTGGGGTCATTTCTGGGAGAGACCAGAAAGGATGGGAGCTTATGGACCCAGCACATCAAAACAGCCTCAGGTTTTGTGTGTGAGCTGAGATGGGCTTGAGGGGTTGAGATTACAGCTGTCTTAATTTTCAGGAATAGAAAATCAGGGACAACTAGTTTATCACCCTTTGTTCCTTGTAAGTGACATCTTAAGTGCATTCAAGTCCCTTCACTTGATCCTGCATCAAAACCAATCTGTGTCATCTCCTTCTTCTCACCTGAAGATCAGGTTTTGGTCACAGGGCAGAACATCTCCAGATGAAGCACCCATGGTGGAGGTGTTTCTTGTGGATTTTTGCTGTGATGGTCTGTCTTGAAGCACTGGCAGCATCTGCAGACACTTGTGAAGCATTTCCCAAGTGCTCCCCTCCTTCCCTGCAACCTCAAGGTTTGGCTGAGGTCTGTGATCAGAGGAGGCACATTGGAAGTGTTACAGCTGTGATGGGTCTTAGTGGATTTGAGCAGTTCTGGCTCTGCTGGCACATGCTCCCTCCTCTGTAGTGCTCTTTCTTGTCTTGTCCCGGTCCCTAACGTCCTTTGCAGTGTGCATGAGGCAGCTGGAAGGGTGCAGAGCTAATACACCCCATCTGCCACCCTGCTCTGAGCAGAGCCTGGCTCCAAGTGGACTCCACTGCTCAGACGGATGCTCTCCAGAGCTTCACGGAGCATCCCAGGGGGAATCGAATAGCAGCTGGTGTGAAACCGGGGCTGAGACCCTGCAGAGTAGGGTTGCTGAGGCCTCTGTCCCTCTGAGGGTAACCAGCTGCAGCCCCTGGGAACACTCTGTGCCAAGGGGGAACAGGCACCACTAACTGCACTGGGACTGAGCGGGGCCTCCTGAACTCAGGTCAGCCCCGTGGCTATGGAGATACCCTGGTGCTGTTTGTTATTAGGACCTTGGTACGCCACCAAGGGCTTGTTTCCGCCTTCCCTCCCTGTTTCTGTCTCTTTGATCACCAGTGACTGACTTGAAGCCGTCAGCAAAAGATAATACAATTAAAGGGTGAAAATTTCAAAGGGATTTTATTCTTTAAAGCATTTCTGGTTAGCACGGCAGCCGCCTTCGTCTCCTTCCCCGCTCAGCAAAGCTGTGAGTGTAGGCTTTGCAATTCCACCTTGCGCAAAAGTGGATTAATTCTTGTTTTTACAAAGCACTCTCTTCCTTAATGCTGGATCTCTGACAAAATCGGGAGGGCTTGGGATTGCAGAGCCCCAGTGAAGAGGAAGGAGATGAAGGCTTCAGCAAGCTTTATGGAATAGCCTGTGAGCCCTGTCCCCCCTTAATGCTGCACCGGCGGAGGGCAGGGGTGGCTTTTCCCCTTGCAAAGTGCAAGGAGAAATTTAAATATACAGGGTGTAATTAATGACCTGACTTGGAAAGCCTCCCAGCTGCTAGGGCAGGCAGCTTTCTGTGACCAAAAGTTACTCCAGGACCTTTCTTGCTCTGTAGGTGCTGCCTGACTGAGTGCTCTACATATGCCTCTATGTGTAGCCCACCCATCTCTCGCAATGCTTTAGATAAAACTCTTGGAAAACCTCAATGTCCAATGGCCTCCTTAGAAGACCTGCCCAGGGGTTTTGTGCGATGTCACACTGGGGTAAGGGGATGTAGACTGCACCCATGAACCAGCCAGATGGGTTGCTGGATCTCTTCTCCAGCCATCCCCAGGCTCCCCCCAGCCTGCATCCTGCCTGTGCTGGGAAGGTAGGCGATGGGTTCCCTAACGAGGGCAAACAGCCTGCCGGTCAGCTGCAGAAAAATCAATACTGCTGTTAATTGAATGCAACCCTTGTAAGTCATCAGAGGGGAAGGAAATTAGAAGTACTTATGGAAACCTCCTGGAGAGCTATTTACTGGGCAAAGGAAATATTATTTTGCAGTGGAAGTGTTGGTCTCCCACTGGAAAGCGGGAGGGAGGGTGGTCTGTAGTGGCTGACCCAAGCTGGTGTCATAACCCGACAGGGCTCAGAGAAGCCCTTTCCAAGGAGCCCGTCAGCCCCTGCCCACCCCATGCCCCCAGGGAGGTGGCAGCAGAGAAGACTGGTGTCTGCAGTGCCAACATCCTCAGTTGTACCTCTCCCCCACATAGTGGTACCCTGTATAGGGTGTTATTTGCTAACGACTGATTAATCTTCAAGCTTAATTACTGCCAAGGCTCAGTTAATTTCCACACGCTTTAAGTATTTGTTCTTGTAATCATTACATGACTTCATATTCCCTCAGTAATTAAAAGTCTGACAATATGACACTGAAGGGGTGATGTTCCTGCATCCTGCCAGCCTGGCTCTATTAATTCCTGAGTTGTCACTATTGATAAGTGGCTTTAGTGAAATCGCTGCCAGATGCTGCGGTCTCCTGCTATCCAGGTGAGCCTGGAGAGTTCTTGGACCACTCTGTGCATCATCTCCCTGTCTTCTTGGCATGCTGCAGGGCTCAGTGAGGGCATCTGCAAGGCGAGGCTGGTGCTAGGAGGTGTGAAAGCTGTCTGGAGTGGGTAGAGCCCCAAAGCAGCGCCTGGGGAAGGTAAGACCTGTCCTGCTATCCAGCTTAGATTTCTTGCAGATTCCACAACCTACTTCATCCTGGCAGAGGTGGCGAGTTGTTTCTTGCCAGCTCCTGAGGATGTCTCCAGCCCAGTCCTGAATGTTTTCAGTGTTAGCTTGGAGGGGCTGTGCACAGCACAGGGGGTCACTGAAGACCATCTGTCTGGGGTGTCCATCAGGGTCAGGGGAGGAGACGCATGGGGGAATTCATGCCCGGGCAGCTGAAATCAAGTGCTTTTCTCTCTGAGGCAGAGTAAAAAGGTGGCTGTGTACTGCTAGCAGGGTGGCCAGGGGAGCAGGGTCTATCTGTGTGCCCCAACCTTGACTGATGGGCTCTGGGCTCACTGTGAGGGACCTGCAGCCAGGTGGTGGGTGGTGGGCATTGCCAATGTGGTGGGTTAGAAGTGCCCAACTGTGCTCATATCCTCCCTCCTGTTCCCAGACTTGTACCTCCCCTAGAACCTCCAGCTCAATTTACTAAACCTCATTCTGGGATAGGTTTTGATTTCTGTTTATTTTGTGCTTTTCCATCCCAAAGCATTGATGTGCCAGGGGCTGCTTTATCACAGGGCTTTGCAAATGAGGCTTCTTGATGCGTTAATATGTGGAGGCAAAGTGCAGTTGCTGGTGGTTTTGTGCTGTGTTTGTGTTTTCTCAAGCAGCTTCTGTGGGGAAAGATCTCAGCACCTGGTCCCCTGGGGCAAGGGGCACCAAGGTTGCCACTGACTTTTGAGATTCACCTAATTACTTGGGTGTCTGGGAGTGGGTTTGGACCCGAGTGAGAACTGGGATAGTTTCTGGGAGGAGGTGGAGGTTGGATTGTTGGTTAATTGAGGCGCCCTGAAGTGTGGGAGCAGGGCTGCTGTGGCTGTGCTTCTCCTCTCTCCTCACCATGAGTGATAGAGAAACCTGGGAAGAGCATCTCCACCAAGCCAGCTGTTGTTGGAGCAGGAGGTCAGGCTCACTGGCTCTAAATTCACTGCATCCTGGTGAGGTTTGATCCTAAACTGCCCAGCCCAGCTGAGCTGCCTGCCTTTGCCCAGGCTATGTGTCTGGTACCCTATGAAGAAAATCAGATCCTATTAACCCTCCATCAGATGTCCCTGATTTTGGAGCAGCTGGGAGCAAGCAGCACTCTCCAGAGGGATGGGCTCAGGGGTTCCCAGCTGCAAGGCATAGGCAGGATGGAGGAGGGTTTCCAGGGAGGCTGTAGTGCTGATGTTGGAAACACAGGTTGCCAAAATAACCCTTCCAAAATGAAGCAGAGCATGCCCACGAAACATGCAGTTGGAAAGGAAAATCCGAGGCCGAGGGATTTTTTTTATAGAGAGCATCACCCTCCCAGTAACCCCCTTGCATCCCCTTGTCCATGTCCTTGCTCTGTCCCCTGTGAGCAGCCCTGGCTCACAGACTTTCATGTGCAAACCACCTCAGAGATGATGAAGGTCTGCACACAAGGGCATGGATCCCTGAAGAAGGTTTTGCCTCCAGCATTCATGAGGTTTACTTGGATTCCCTTACACCAGAGGAGTGAAACCCTTAATTTTTCCATCTTCTTGATTTAAATCACACCTTTGGTTATCCAGCACTTGGATGAAAGCTTTCCCCCACATCCTTGGGAACCTGTCTGCCTTCCTCAGCTTGTCCCCCACTGGCTGTTGGGTGACTTCGAGATCATCCCACCAGGATGGATGGATGGATGGATGGGGAGGAGCCTGAGCCCACAGGATGACCTGCTGGAGATGCCAGGGGTTTGTTTCTTCATGAGATACCCCAACTATTTTAACAGGCATCACCTCAAAAGCTGCAGCAGGAGCCAGGAGGATGGGAAAGATCCTTTTCCCATTGCCAGGAGGGGTTATTGTTCAGTGCCATCTCTGGGATTTCAGCTTCTTGTCCTGAAGAGCGAGGCTGTCGTGGGGTGGATGTCAGGGGGTGATTTGTGTCCCCAGAGCAGGGAAGTACCAAGACACAACACCAGCCCTGGGCACCTTTCCCAGCTGCTTTCTGTTCTCCCTTGGATCTTCGCGGGGGGTGAGGCAGGGAGGGAAGAAAATAAAATCTTTAAATAGGGAAATGGCAGCACAGACATTGTAATGAGCAAGTTGAAAGCCTTTGGTAAACTGCTCCGTGTGAATGTTGCATTTGTTGATGTATTATCTTCAGAACATCTGCTTTTCTCCATCTGTATTGGTCTTCTCAAAGTCCCTGCTTTCACCAGTTAATAGCAAGAAATATCAGATGAGCAAGCAAATATGTTTAGGGCTTGTATTATGAAGACAACACACAAATAGGAAGAGATTCATCTTTTCATAATGCCACTTTTATAAAAGGCAATATAAATACAGTGCCTTGTAACGGGATAAACAGGCTGAAGCTGAGCTGCTGCTGTGGGGCTGGGGACAAGAGGCAAAGTGAAGGGAACCAAATTAATGGGTAAAAAAGTAAAGGAAAACGCAACCTCTGGCTATATTATATGGCAAATGATCTGCCAGTCGGGAAAGATACATCTTAATAGCAGTTTTTGAAATGAGATGAATACTGTATACAGTGTGTTGTAAAGCACAGTGTGATCTGAATCTTAATCAACATGGGGAAATATAAATCTGAAAATAATAAAGATGAAATCAATATTAATGGTTAGAAGTAAAAGTACTGTATTTGCTGTAGTAAACGGTTTTAAAGTCCCAGGGAAAAATTTGTTCTAGAAAACCCATAGTAATTCACTATAGTTTCAAAAGCTGGCACGGCCCCAGTGCATTTTGGTGGCATTTATATGTCACTATAGAAAAATGTAAAAAGCAACAAGGAAAAAAAAACCAACCCATTGCTGCTCCCTGTGCAGCAGTAGCGCTGGAAGCTAGTCCATCTTTTTGCTGGGCTGGTGAGGCCGTGCTGGCAGCCCAGCTTGGATGGAGACACACGGTGGGATGTTCCTCTTCTGCTCAGCCATCACTGAGCAGAATAAGACAATTACCTTATCCTTCCCAGTGTCTCCAGTTACCAAGAAGGCATAAAATTCTGATGAGCTACAGAAAACCTTTTGCATTTGAGGTTTTGCTTTACAAGTCTTTGTTTTCTTGTCCTCTGCCCAGGTGACAAATCCCTGTAACGAGAGGTGAAGTAACTTATGCTTAACCTTCTTCTCATCAGTTTAGTAAGTTAAATGAAATTTGTGGCTGCCCAGCAGATAAAACCCTGGAGGCAGCTGACTCTTTGCTGCCTGTATTGGTGCTAACACCAAGGCCCATCAGTGCACCTCACCTGGGAGCACGGCTCTGCACCTCGAGCATGAAATCCCTTACTCAGAGCTGTGGGGATTTGGAGAAAACCAGTTTGATAAATAAGGGTGATGAATGTGCAAGCAGTGGGAGATTTGAGCCTGGCTCTTCATTCTGGAGGGATGCTTTCTACTGTTTTTCCATCTAACTATATGCTAGGAACCGTGGTGGGCGTG
Source organism: Ceryle rudis (assembly GCA_033439905.1). Lineage (NCBI taxonomy): Eukaryota > Metazoa > Chordata > Aves > Coraciiformes > Cerylidae > Ceryle > Ceryle rudis. The sequence continues at coordinate 33,600 of JAAGNO010017304.1, forward strand.
CTTTGTGTCACTTTGTAGTAACCCTCTGCATTTGGGGAAAGCCTCACGGAGCCAATGCAATGTAGCTGTCTCCAGTGAGAACTGGAAGTGCTGTCTGAGTGTGATATCAGACATTTTACATCAAAGGGCTCTGAGTGGAAATCTTTGTGTTTGGGGAGCAGCTGTAACTTCCAAGAGCTGGTGGGCAGGCTGGTATAGATGCTGGGCCAAATCTATCACACAGAGGAAATGGCTGCTGCAGCCGGAGCTCTGGCAGGACTTAGTCTGGGTGAGAGCCTGAGCCTGGAAAGAAGGCATTTATTTAAGAAAACGATCCTGATTTTTGTTTGAACGTGTTTGTGGGTGCCCAGTGCTCAGTCCTGGCTGAGCTGAGGTCTGGAGGTCTTCAGAGAGATGGGGACAGGGGTTGCTGCTGGCTTTTGAGATTCACCTAATTGCTTGGGTGTCTGGGAGTCGGTTCAGACCCAAGTGAGAACTTGGATAGCTTCTGGGAGGAGGGAGAAGTTGGACTGTGGGCTACTCTGTGTGCTCTGAAATGTGGGAGCAGGGCTGCCGCGGCTGTCCTTGTCCTCTCTCCTTACCATGAGTGAAGAATAAACTTGAGGAGAGCATCTCCACCAAGCCAGTGTCCCTCTGCTGTTGTTGGAGCAGGAGGTCAGGCTCGCTGGCTCTAAATTCACTGCATCCTGGTGAGGTTTGATCCTAAACTGCCCAGCCCAGTTGTTCTCTGTTTTACCGAGAGCCTGTGCTGTCACCTATGTGGTCAGACAGCTGCTTGCCAGTGGAAAAAGGGTTGCAGAAATGGGGAGTTTGCAAGCTCTCAGGGCTGGCTGAGCTGTGCAGCCCTCAGACTGGGAACATTTTATCTCCTTGGAGCCATACTGATCACCAGAGTCTATCACAGGTCATTTTTGTGCCCATGTTGTACCAGGGCCTTGCAAGCAACCTCCCTGCTGCAGCACTTATGGCCACGGGCAGGATATCTGGGGTTTATTCTCTACAAAGGCTGAAAGTTACTTGGGGGCAATGGTGTCCTCTGCATTTAATGATTATTTCTTAAAAGCCTAAGACATGTGGCTCCCTATGGAGGTATGCAGGATGAATATTGATGGTCATAAACCGTGCCAGAAGGAAAAATGTGGGCTGCTCGCTACTAGTGAATGGACTTTAAATCAACAACCAAAGCAGTATCGGTTCATAAAGCTGGGATTTTTTTAGCCTTGAGGACACAGGTACTTTAAATCCCAGCCTTCAGGTTCACTGATCTGCTGGAGAACAAACATAAAACTTCACTAGGAAGAACCTGACATGAGCACGTATTTTTTTGTGCCAAGCGTATTCGAGGTAGTCCTTTTGGTTTTGCTCACTGCTTATGACATTTCCTTGTATTATAATGATCTCGGCAGCAGCGGGAGGAAAAAAACTTATGACCTAGATGCTGCAGAAGGGGAAATTATTTACTGTGATAACCGTGCTCACTGAGACGTGGTGGTTTTTTGCGGTGTAAGTGGCAGGTGAGGAGTTGGGAGGTGGAGAGCTTGCTCCTTGTCAAGCCTGGCAGGGCACCACTGCTGATGGATTGAGTTCTCTTGCCCTTCTGTATATTACACCAGGTTTTAATTGACACCCGGCCTCTTTACAGGGCTCTGTTGCTCCATCTACATGATGTAGATGAGCTCAACAGTGCTGTTTACCTAGGATGGTATTGATTGCGAGGTTTAATTCGATTGATGACGGGCGCAGCTATTCAAACTGGTGGAATTTGATCTTGAGCCACGCTGGGAAGGTGCCTACAGGCTCTGCTGGGGCTGCGATACCCAGCTCAACCCTGGCTCGGGCAGTGCTGCCAATGCTCACCCCGGCACCCTGTCCCCACACAGCTGTCGCTGGGGGACCTGGAAATCTGCTCACCTACACCTTTGGTGGGTGGCTTGGCTCAGGCTGCCCAGGAGTTTTGAATCTCTCTGCAGCCTGCTTCAGGCCCACCAGGTTCCACAGCCCTCCTCTGGTTTTGCCTTTCTTTCTCTGGTTTTTGATTTATTGTTTTCTCCCTTTTTTTCCCAGCGTGGTTGCCTACGTGCACTGCAAGGCCAATAATCACCGCAGAGGATTTTTAAACATAGTGCATCTGAAATTAGAAAACAAAATTTTTTCCAGCCTATTTAATGTTTCCTCATGTAAAATGCACAGATGTAGCCATGGTTATCAGCACACTGCAAAAAACAGCAGTATACTGATTTATGTAAGTTTTTAATCAAACCTCTTGGAAGGCAATGACCATTTTGCCCAGTACACACTGGACCAGCCATTCCCATGTTGCATCCTGAAGCAAAATTCACTCTAATGGAAGCTTCCAAGGATGGCAAGTTTGTTCTAAGCACCCCTGGGAGACATCAAGTTTTCAGGGTCTGTTTGGTTTTTTTGCCAGGTTCCAGCCAGCAGCTGGGTTGATGGAGAGGATCCAAGCTATAGCTCAAAACGTCTCGGACATCGCAATAAAAGTAGATCAGATTCTCCGGAACAGCCTCCTGAATGGGAGAGGTGAGTGTCCCTGGGGATCCCCGTGCTCTGAACCCCCTACGTGTTTGCAGTCACAGTAGGGAGGTCCAGCCAAGCCTACCATGGAAAAAATGGGTTAAAATGCAGGGGAATGGATGCTGATCTGCAGTTACTCAACTCACTCCTGTCTGCAGGACTAAGCAGGGCATCTGAAGGTCTTTGACAGACCTTCTAGGGCTGTTTGTGTCCAACTCTGTGTGGATGCAGTGCATGGTCACACTATTTCTTTGAGGTAAAGGAGGTCCTGAGTGCAGTCTGAGCCTTTTCGGAGATTTCCAGGACCCTCATCTTGCAATTACAGCCATGAAGGATGGAAAAGAAGCTTGTATAGGGAACTACCCTCTGTGGTCTCTGACAGCAGTAATATTTCCTTAGAAGTGTTGCCTCACTTAGCCCAGAAGGTCTTGAGAGCTGGGGAGATCAATCTGCAGGGGAGCGAGACCTGGGAAACTGATGCCTGCAAGGCGGGGAGGGATAGTGACAAAGATGGAATGCTGTCAGAAATAAATGCCACCAAATTAAATGCAGAATTAAAGACGAGGAGCAGCGCCAGAACAAACACCTGGATACAAAAATATGTGTCAATTTGGATCCAAAGCCCAGGGGCTGGCATCCAGCACTAGGAGAGATGTTCCCATCCCACTCCGGCAGTGCTGGGAGGGCAGCTGGGCTCTCCAGTTGTTTTTCTACATGGCTGCATGGTTCTCAGGGTGTGGGCTGGCATCATCAAGTAGAAGTTGCTTCTGCTGCCTATTCCACCTCGTGCTTTTTCAGTTATAGGCAAAGGAGGGCTTCTAGGAGAGGTGGTGTCTTTTTATTAATCCAGCCACAGAGGAAAAAAAGATCCTGTTACGTTTTTAGCCACTTCTGTGCCTTATTCCAGGGCTGACCCCAGGGTTTGAATCTTCTCTTGACAGCTCAGCAGGACAGTTTTTATTGCAAGTTTGTCATGTGAGGGCTGTCAGGTCCTTCCTTAGATACGGCAGCTTACTTATGGATGCTTACCAGGACCTGAGGTCTGGACTAGCCTGTGAGCAGCAGGGAGGTGCTATAAAGAGACCTGCTGAGATTTAGGAAAGGGGAACATGCTCTTGGCACTGAAGCAGGGCTGGGGGCCTCCTCTGTTTCCTTCCTGGCCTTGGGGAAGATGCTTCTCATCCTGGTGTCCTGCTCCATCAAATGGGATGGGGCTGTCTGCCAGCCCAGCTGTTGTGCCAATGAATGTGCTCAGGGGGTGGCAGCTCCATCCCATTCCATCCCATCCCATCCCATCCCAGCATTTCTAGCTGCTCTGCCATCATGTCCTGGCTGTCCCCATACCCAAATTTTCTTTCTGCAGCGATGGAAGGCAGGAGGGACCAGTGCGAGGTGCCCAGGGACCCCAAGTACCCTGACTGCGCTGGGAAAGTGGAGGTGAGTCAGGGTTCCCTGTGTGGGAGAGGGTCTCAACCTGGTGTGAGAGCTGCTGGGAAGGGTGCAAAGTAATGACCCCTGGGGTTAAACTGGGAAGCGCAGTGACAAGGAGGATACTTTCCTGAATAAAACTGTTGGCTTTAAAATGGGAAAGATGCGGCCCATTGCAGAAGGAAAAGCAGAGGCAGAGACATGGAAAGCAAAGCACATGGCTGTGTTGTGAGGAGAAACCCCCCTGGGAGCCTTTACTAGACAAATATAACTCTCTTCCCTGATAAGGCCTATACCTTCAGTTTTAATGGTGTGAAGCACCGAAGCTGCAGCACCCAGAGGTGTGCAGGCAGCAGCAGGATCAGCTGTGTGAGACCACCTCTGCCTGCAGCTCTCCCTGCCTGTACTGTCTTTGTTTAGTTTCAAAAGCATGGTGAGGAGGAAACACTGTCACATTGCCTTTGAATATCTGGAGCATTTGCTGGTGTCTGGGGAATAATCTCAGCATCGCACAGAAGAGCATCTTGTTAAGGTGGCCAGGACCTCCATCTCAAAAAGGATGTTCTGCCTGACCCACCCTGCTCTTTACACCTGAATGCAGCCTGGCATTTGGCCTGGAGCATGATTACTTTGTCAGAGAGCATATTTACATGAACTAATGAAAAGCATTTCCCTCTTCCCTCCCCTTTCCAGCCTCATGCTTCAAGAGCAGGCTTCTGTAGGACCGAGTCTCCCTGAAAAGATGTTGAAGGGTATATTAAAATGATACCGGGGGTTGTATTTTCCTCTTCCCCTGGTGCTAGGCATCCTTTCCTTCCATGATTTGAGTAAATTTGGAATGTAATTTAATTGTGGAAGGCTGTAATTCGATCTCCTGTCCGGGTGATTGCTGCATTTTACATACTGGGCGCAGCGACCTGTCTCCCGAGTAGATTTGTTTTTGTAGTTGAATTAGGAAGAAGCTGGCAAGAACTGTTGTGAGAGATGATAAATTGCTGCTCAGGTCACTGGTTATTCTCTTTCATGTGAAATCATCCTCAGGGACCTGGTGGATATGTCGTCTTGCCCTACTGGGCCTGGGGTGATGAGACCAGCAGCTCAGCTCACTCCCCAGAAAAACTAACAAGCAGAAAACCCTGTGGTGTATCATTTCCTAGGGATTATTGGCTGTGCCCCCAGGGATGGCATGTGTTGGTGCTGGAACCAGAGCTAGAAACCCACGGAGCCCCCAGAAAACCCTCCTGGCTCCTCCTCTGTCCCGTGGGCCCTGGAGGCACTGGCCAGGCAAACATCTGGTGCTAGGTGTGCACTGGTTTGCAGCCCTGTATCCACTCTCTGCCCTTTGTTTCTAGCTCACAGCTAGAGAAAGGTGACAGAGAGTAGAGTTTGCTCATAGCTGGGGCAGCTCGCAGGGCTGTCACATCCCCTCCTGGCCGCAGGATGAGCCCCACGTGTTTTTTTTTGCCCCCTTGCAGTGGATGAGGGCCAGGTGGACCTCCGACCCCTGCTACGCGTTTTTTGGCGTGGATGGCACTGAGTGCTCATTCCTCATCTACCTCAGTGAAGTCGAGTGGTTCTGCCCTCCCCTGCCGTGGCGAAACCGAACGACGGCTTTGCCTTCCCCCCCGCCGCTGCCCCGGGTGCAGGTAAGGTGGGGGCAGCCTGGGCCCTGCCGGTCTGAGGGGCCTGGGGGGAGATGATGGTTTCAGGGCTGCTGGAAATCAGTGTTCCCAGAGCCTGCAGGGTCAGCAGGGCTGTGATGCCTCACATGGGTTTTCATAGAATCACGAATGGTTTGGGTTGGAAGGGACCTCTAAAGCTCACCTAGTCCAACCCCCTGCAGTGAGCAGGGACATCCGCACCTAGAGCAGGTTGCTCAGAGCCCCAGCCAACCTTACCTGGAAGGTTTCCCCCATGGCAGCCCAGGAGCTTGCCTCACGGCTGCTTTCCCTATACTCAAAATGCAGAGCATGCTCCTTTCCTAGGCAGCTTTCCGGAGTGACCTGGCTCACCTCCTGGAGCTGATCGGCACGGGTAAGGAATCCCTCAGCTTCATGAAGAAGAGGATCCGGCACTTGGCCCAGCAGTGGCTGCGGGCGGCTCGGCGCCTCGAGCAGAAGCTGAAGGACCGACAAAGGGACCAGAAACACGTATGAGCAAATTGCACGGGAGGGGTTGCAGTGGGGAGATGGAAAAGCTGAGTCCTTGGGAATGCAGGGAGTGGAGGCAGCTGGGATGTGGGTGATCTGAGAGGAAAATTAATTTATGGAAGAAGGTGGGTCTGCTGGGTTGGACCTATCTGTGTTTTTGCAGCGCCCTGCCCTTCGGTCCCTGTGTGCTCGGAGACCTGTCTCCAGTCCATGGGACAGATGGTGATGTCTGTCAGGATTGTGAACCTGGTCCCAGGATACAGAGCACCAGCCGATCAGAGCTAGTGAACTTGGACTATTGGGCTTTGCTAATTGGACACAGATCACTTGTCTTTAACCCCAACTGATTTCCCCTGAGTTATCACAGCATGCAAAAGGAGCTGGAGGGAATAGGGGACCATAAGTCATTTGGGGCTGGGAAACCCAAATTGTCCCTTTCCTCCAGTGCCACCCATCCCAGCACTGACCCCTTTCCTTGTCTCTCCAGATCTTGATCCATATTGGCTTCCTGACGGAGGAGTCGGGGGATGTTTTCAGTCCACGGGTGCTGAAGGGGGGCCCGCTGGGTGAGATGGTGCAGTGGGCTGATATCCTGGCTGCCCTCTTCCTCCTGGGACACAGCCTGAGGGTCACAGTCTCCCTGAAGGAGCTGCAGAGGTGGGTGCTGTGGTGCTATGGCTGTGCAGTCTCCACTAAGAGGGTCTTCCCCCATATGTGTGTGGGGTTCCACTGAGGTCCTGGACCATGTCCAAAGAAGGGCAATGAAGTTGCAAAAGGGTCTAGAGCACAAATCTTGTGAGGAGAGGCTGAGGGACCTGGGGGTTCACCCTGGAAGACCCTTCCTTCCTTCCTTCCTTCCTTCCTTCCTTCCTTCCTTCCTTCCTTCCTTCCTTCCTTCCTTCCTTCCTTCC
>JAAGNO010017304.1:40723-68517 GCA_033439905.1 Ceryle rudis
CTGAGAGCAGGGACATCCTCAGCTAGAGCAGGCTGCTCAGAGCTCTGTCAAGCCCCACCTTGAATGTCTCCAGGGACGGGGCCTCAATCACCTCCCTGGGCAGCCTGTTCCAGTGCTCCACCACTCTTGTGGTAAAGAACTTCCTCCTTATTTCACATCTAAATCCACTCCTTGCTAATTTAAAACCATTGCCCCTCGTCCTTTCACTCCAGGCCTTTGTAAAGAGGCCCTCTCCAGTCTTTTTGTAAGCTCCCTTCAGGTTTTGGAAGGTGGTTATTAGGTCTCCCCTGAGCCTTCTCTTCTTCAGGCTGAACAGTCCCAGCTCCCTCAGCCTGTCCTCGTAGGAGAGGTGCTCCAGCCCCCGATCATCCTTGTGGCCGCGGCTGGACCCAGCTCCATCAGGTCCATGTCCTTCCTGTGCTGAGGGCTCCAGAGCTGGACGCAGTATTCCAGATGAAATTACATGTGTAATTAATCCATTAATCCTCTGTTGTGCTAATAGTTAATCTTGGGCTCTTTGTTAAAGCCAGAGGGAACTTCACATGTAGCAACAGCTTTGGGCAGGGGTTGGTACACAAAGAGCCGGGATAAGTGTGAGGGGCTGAAGCAAATCTAAAGTCATGTCACCATGGAAGGGACAGATGAGGTGCTCTGATTTCTCATCCCTCCTGCCCCTGTGCAACCTCCTGAAGCAGCAGAGCTTTGTTCTACCGTGGACCAGGGCTGAATATGTCCTCTTCCATCCCGGGATGTCTCCTGCTGGGCTTGCAGCAAGGCAGGCACCAGTATTGGGGTATCTTTGATGCTTTTCTTCATCAATGTGAAATGTCCACTTCTTGTTTATTTTTCTTTGGCACCCCCTGCTCCTTTTACAGCTTGGATATATAGCTGCTCCCACCCAGCACGGCCTTCATGGAGCAAAGGCTGGCACCCATAAATTATTCAGCACAGAATAACCTCTCTCCTGGTTTGTTTTTTGTCTCTTCAGATTTCTGAACTGATTTTTCTACATGTATTGATCACTGGCAAGGGATCACAGGAAGGTTTGTCTGTGCACACTTCAGACAGTAGTTATCTGAGAGCTGTTCATTATTAGCATCTCTATTGATTGCAATGCAGCAGTGCCTGGAGGCGGTGGTCAGGATCGGGTCTGGAATGCTGGAGATCAGGCAAATGAGGGGTAAAAGTAAGTCCCTGGTCCAAAAACTGGTGATGGAGGGCTGGGAGTGAAGATGGGTCAGGAGCATGACTGTGTGTGCTGGGCATCTCTCCATGCGCAGGGGTCTCCAACAGGGCGAGACGCAGATGCCAAGCAGTGAATAGCAGGGGTGTAAAATGGTTCTTCCCCCAGTTTGAGCAACCAGTGCTAATCTGGAGTGAAGCCAGGTAGCTCTGGGATTGTGCAGCTTTGTTCCATGGCTTGACTGGGCACTGTCCAAACGCCCCTGTGCGGTCTGAGATGGAAGCTGCTGAATTTAGCCTTGGTTTTCCATGGCTAGCTTATCTAGCTATCTTTTGCTCACTATACACCTCAAAGACCTGTGAATTCTGCTGCTGTGTCCTGACAGAGGTTAGTTTTTCTCCTGTAGTTGAACTAAGTGCAGTTGTTTGTCCTCTTTTGTGCTTCCTGGTGCATTTCTGATGCACCTTGACAGGCAAGGTGTGAAACATGGGATTATGTGGTGGCTGGTGCAAAGCATCTCTGGGCACTTGCAGCTCCCTGGGATGTAAACAAAGCGCTGAGCTGGAGCAGGGGGTCAGGAGCTGTTCTCCATCTGAGGTTTGTGCTGGGTGGGTAGAGGCAGCAGAGGAATTCAGCAGCATTTTGAGGCCTGTCTTGGAGCAGGGTGGGAAGACATATCCCACATCTGAATGCAAACATTTTATTCTTACCGAAGAGCCCTTTTTGTGCTGCTTTAGTAGCCCAAATGTGCTCTCAGGGAAGTGAGAATCAAGGCGCTGTGTGTGTGTGTGTGTGTGTGGTGCTTGATAGGGGAGGAGTGGGAAGTGTCTGAAAGACTTGAGATGTGTTGTTAATGAGGCAGTTCATGAGTAGATGTTGGAAAACCACAAACAGTGCTTTGGAGCGATGGCTGAGTTGGTGCGAAAGCCACAATAAGCTGAAGCTCTTCCTCCATAGCACCCGCGCCCCAGGGGCAGGTGGGGAAGAATGTGCTCAGCCTTTCCCTCTGGAGAAGGGGCACAACAGGCGCTGCAGGGACCTCCAGCTCCTACCCTTGTCCTTAGGTCATGGGAATGGTCATGTTGGCATCTCCAGCTGCTTTGGTGGGGCTATGGGAGAGGCCTGGGGAGATGGGGGTGTGGTGGTGTGAGCTGCTGGAGCCATGGGGAGTACTGATCTTGGTAATGCTCAGAGAAGCCGTTTGCAATGGTGCCCTTGAAATTAACAGCTCACAAGGCTGGACAGAAAGTCGAAGTAAACAGGATTTGATGCCTGGTGGGGTCAGAATAAAACAAAGTGTTCTCAGAGCTTAATTGCTCCGATGTCAAGCTCTGGAGTCCTAATATTGGCCCTGGTAAGGCACTTAATTTTAATCACGTGCTTGTATCCTGTGCTGGTGGCTCTTTCTGTGGACAGCATGTGGGTTGGGTGACGAGCCACTACAGTGGCATGGACATGCCATGTCTGCATGCCGGTGGTGTGGACAGGCTGTGGCAGGGCTGTTACCACAGGTAGGGCCAGTACCACGGCAGGATGAGGCTCAGCTCCCATTGTTGCCATTGTCTCTCCTTTTGTTGTCTGGCACATAACTATAGCTGCTATTTTCCTGCACATTCCACAGTCATTGAGGTGTATTCGAGCTGCAAAAAGGGCCATTCAAATGGAAACATGATGTCCAGACAAAGTAATTTCTAATTATTTTCTGGCAGATAAAAGCCATCTTTCTGTCTTGCATCTGTTCACATGAAAACCTGTGTGATGCCCAGGCTCCAGGCTTCACCTTCCCTAGCCAGTTGGCAAACACAGTCCTGTTGTTGTGTGGGTGAGCCAGGAATTGCTTGTGGAAGTGGCCAGAAGTGACCAGTTGCCTGCAGTCCTGATGGAGCTGCATGGTGTGGCTGTGGGATATAGCAGCTGCACGCTGGTGGGGAGGAAACAGTCGCATCTGATGTTCCTGTCATCTGAGAGCGAGTGTTTCTGTAAGCTCTTAGGACTAGCAGGTTCTTTTTCTGGCCAGGACTTGATGTTTGTGCTGGGACACGGTTGCATTTGGGATGTTGTGGGCTTCAGAAGGGCTGGATATTTGGTTACAGGTCTTAGTGGGAGCTGAAGATGATGCCCTTGATCATTGCAAGCCCGTGGAAAGATAGTCATGGTGAAGAACGAACTAAGAGGTTGCACAAATACTGGACACTCCACTGTGTGTCTGAGCTTTACTGGATTCTCCAGTCCATAGTTTAATCAGACACATCTTAGGTGGTGGGTTAGACAGGAATCTGGGATGTTAGTGGGTAGAAATGGGCTTTGCTGTAGTGAAGATTTGGCTAAAATTGTCTCTTCATTTTGAGCTGCTGGAGCAGCTGGGACAGCTGGATACAGCTCATCTGTCCACGAGTCTGCCCGGGCCCTGTGAGCATGCAAGTACTCAGTTCCTGCTGCTCCCTGGAGGAGCCCAATGATTTATTTCCCTTCCCTGGGAAGTTTCTTCATTATTTGCTGAATTTCTGACCAGAAAGAGCTGTTTGCTCTGGCACCCTCCTGTGCAGGGTCTGACTCTGCCCAGACGGGTGACTCTCCTCTTGCCAGAGGATAGTAGATCCCATCCCCTCCCCTGCTCCTCCTCCTCTCTTCAGCTGGGTGCAGCTCCTCACAGAGTTACAACCATGTAGCTCTACAATGAAAAAACAGGTACCTTGAAATAAGGCTGCAAAAGCTGCTTCTTTTAATTACAGCAGCTTTTCAGCACCTCTGAGGAGGTGGCTCAGAGCTTTGCTGGCAGGAACTACATGAGGAGCGGGGATGAGCCACCCTGCCATGGTGAGGAGCAGCAGAGAGGGATTTCTTCCACCTTTGAGGGCTTTATTTAGTAGGAGAGGAAGGTGCATAAATTAACAGGAGTCACCGAGCTGTTAAATTGCACTCCTTCGTGAAATATGTTTATTTTATAGCCAAATGATGACTCTCTCGCTGGCTTCTTTGCCGTTGCAGGAAACTGTCCTTTGTCATGTAAAAGTTTATCATAACCTTATTAATTGCTGGGTAATTTATTATTATTATATAGATGGTGGGAGGAGGTTATGCCTGGTGTGTGGGGAAGGATCCTCCCTGAGTGGGCCCAGAGCCCCTCTGGGCTGGTGAGGTCAGGGAGGATGGAGGTTTCAGCACACCCAGAGGTGGTCCAACTGGGAGCCCCTGGATCAAATCCAGACTCCAGCCCCACAGGACTGTTGACTTCCCATTTCTGGAGGCTTTCAATTCCTTTATAAGATGCAAAGCATCCATCAGTCTTCACTCCACATGGCTTATCTTTATAACCCAGTAAAAATGCCTTCATGGGGTTCTCCCAGCAGAGGGGATCTCCTGGCAGTGCCCTGCCTGGACCCACTGGAGCTGCTGCTGCTTAGACCAGCAGGAAAATCTTGACATTAGCTGTCTTCTGGGGACATGCTGCAAAGGTTTCCAGCAAGTGCTGCTGCCTGTTGTGATGAGGAAACAGGGTTTTGTTGAACCTTGAATTATTTTGGACTGATGAACCTTGTCTCCCAGACTGGTATGGCTGTGTCACATGACATTGAGGATGGGCCAGAGAAACAGTCAAGATGCACATTGCAAAAGTAAAACCATTACAGGTGGCTTAAAAAGCATCCTGTAATTGCTTGAAAAAAACTCGCTTTTGAGGTCATTGTGTCCCTTCTAGCAGGAGGAAGAGTCCAGGTAGTGGGGTGTTGATTTGCACTTTAAATTGCTCATGATGGGCTTGTCACAGACCCCTGGGAGCCACTTGGGCTGATCTCCGGCACCTTTCATCCCCCAGGTAACAGCCCTATGCTTGCTGGGCTCTTGTAGACAGGGAGAAGCCAAAGAAGCAGAAAGGACAGAAGCTCTCCTTCATTTCCCCTGCTGCAGACTGCCTTGCTGATGACAGCAGATGCGGGCAGAGAAGATGCAATTAAATATAATATAGGATATTGGCCCAGCCTGACAGCAGATGCCCACGAGATCCATTTAGTGCTGGACTTTTCAGCCCCAGGAGTGATAACATAGGAGGAAACGTTGGGTTAATTTGAAAATAGGTCATCGGGATGTAAAGATAACCCCACAGTCATCTGATTTCAGAGAGCCTGCACCACACTCAGGAAGGGAATGCGTCCCCTGGTTGATTAAAGTACCTATAAGGGGAAAATAGCAGGACAAGAAGCTGCTGTAGATTTATTCTGGAGGAGGCACAGCTGGTGGAGGCAGCTGGCGGAGAGGCAAGCTCGACACTTGCATCCGTTTGGATTGAAGCTGCTTCGGCTGCTCTCTCCCAAAGACGAGCGAGGGCTGAGCTGATGTGCTAATCCTGAATGATGCGATGGGACAAGTCACCAGGTCACTTGCCCTGTGATGTTCTAGAGGTGCTGAGCCCAGGCATGAGCTGGTTACCATCTTTGGCTGGTCTGGGATGGGAGGTTTCTCCAGGAGCTGGGATCAAGTGGTTTTCAGAAACAAATCTCTTGGCTGTGCTGGCTGAGAAGGAGGCATTTGTGCCCATCAATTTTATTTGCGTAATTTCAAGCGCCATTAATAGTACATGGCATGAGGAAAAATCTGGGAAATTTCACTCCAACCATGAGTGAAATTGGGTTCAGTAGAAAATTAGTTGACTTAACTGGCAAGTGATGAAAGCTTGAATAAAGAATGTTTAAATAAGGAGGAATGAGGGAAAAAAAACCCCCAACATTCCCCCCACCTTGGAGGTGCAGCCTGGATTTGCATGACTGGAATATTAAAATCCATGGTTATAAAGTGTTTAGGAAGGATAAGGGGTGTAAATGAGAGAGATGCTCTGCTTCAAAGACACTGGTCCTGCTTTGAGATCAATTCCTGCCTTACAGCCTTGGTGCTGGGAATATAAATGGACCTGGAGAGGGGGGATGTGTGACGGATCACGGTTACAAGGGGGTCCTGGGGGAACCTGACCTGCTCTACCTAACCCATGGAAAGATTTTTGGAGGCTTCAGTCTGAGATACACAAATCACTGTCTCCTGCAATCCCTTGCCAAGCTTGGTTAGGGCTTTTTCAAATTATAGATGATTTTGTAATGCAGAGGCTTGTGTAATGTGTACTAACCAGAGGTTAGGATGTGCCACAAGAGAAGCGTTCCAGTTTGGGGCTTTTTAGTGAGATGCAGGGTTTCTGGATTAGCTAAGTTGCTCTGCAGCAGTGCCAGGTCAGTGTAAATCAGCATTGCCGTTTGGCTGATGACCGAGGAGAAAGCAGCATGTATGTGAGCAAACGTGATATTTATCATTGCATCTCCATAAAACCCCAGGGTTTTTTACTGGCTTAAAAATTCCCCTTCAGCCTCCCCGGGAGGAGTGGGTCTCCTCGTTGCCCTATTTATCACACTGAATTGGCTGTTGGAGGTGAGAGCCTTTCTATTCCTGCCATCTTCCCAATCAGCCGTGTCATGTAAAATTGTGCATAAAAGTGATAAAACCGCGACCTGTTTCCCCTGCAGCTGACCCAGCCGTGCTGCCCTGGGCTGGTGCTTATATTCCTTGTGACAAGAGCAATGAAGCAGCTGCAAATGCAGCTCTTTGCCTTAAACTGAAATTCTGTGTTTTTCCTGGCTTTGGTGAGCAATGTGGTTCCACATTTATTTGCTCTCTGGAGTCATGGTCAAGATTTTGGGATAACGCTTCCCTGGTCTCAGGTTGGGATGGGACTGGAAGAAGGGTCTTGGTGCCCAATGTTCAAGGGCTTGCAAGCCATATCAGAAGAGGGAGATACGGCCAAGAGCAGAACAAGAGCCCTTTATTGTATATCTATAATGGCCAACCAATTTCTCTGACTGCATATGGCCCCTTCTGATGTTGCTGAAGACTAGAGTGATAGAGTGATAACTGCATCACTTGGCTCTTCCCCAGGTGGGAGAGCCATCTTTTTCCTCTGCAAGCAGCCATGGGATCAATAGATGAAATCCTGTGTGTAGTTGTAGGTGTGGGCAAGGAATGAGGACCCTCTGGAAGTGCTCTTCAGAGGATGGACCCTTGGACTGGGGGTGTGTTCAAGCTTCAGCTGAGCAACAGATAAAAGCCAGGTAGGGCCAGAAAGAGGATTCTCAGGTTCACAAGGGGAAATGCAGAGAAATTAGGAGAACCAGTATGAGAGGTCACATAAAGGAAAAGCTTCAAAGCCTAGGAATGTAAAACCTGGACCTTTTTTTCCTAAGAAAAGGGAAACCACTGACAAGGATGGCTGGGATAAATTCCCATCTCCAAAGAGGTGCCAGGAGTAAGCGAACAGCCCAGAAGAAAACAAAGACAGACATCTTGGCAGGCAGGAGCTCAGGGTGAGATTTCACACTGCCTGAGCTCAGACTTGCAAAATAAAATAGAAATTCCTTAGCCCTGTTAGAAGGACTGAGAACAAAACGGGATGACTGTGTGGTGGGAGTTGGGCAGATCCCAAGCAGACCAAATCAGCTCAACATTTTGCTTTTCCATGAAGGTTTTGCTGTTGCTCTTCATGTGTGAGTGGGGTTATGAGGGTGAGGATGAGGAATTGTTGTCTTTAGAAGGGGGGAAAAAAATACAAAAGCACTGAAACAGAGGGGTGGATCGTTTGTATTTCTGAGCAAACTGGCACTCGGAAATCACAAATAGATCTAACAAGGATTTTTTGAGAAACCTGCTGAAGCTGGAAGATGTCACAGCTTTTTTTTCTGAGAAGGAGGAAACATGGTCCAGACAAGCAGATGGGCTGTCAAGCTGACATCAGTGATACACTTAGTGGAACAGCTTTGGAGAGAGGGATTCATCAGTTCACAGAGGTAATTGAAAATGGAAGGAGACATGCCACAGGTTTACCAGCCTTGTATCATGCTGGATTAATCTTGTATCATCCTGGCAGCAAGGTAACTGATGATCTTGATAAAGAGATTGCAGTCGATCTAGTTCATCTGGATTTTCATAATGCATTTTATCTGCTGGAGGAGGGACAAGGGGCTGAGTATGGGCTGTTGTCAGGAACTGGCTGAAAACCCTCTGAGCAAGACCCAGGGTCCGGCTGCCCCAGCTTTATTGAACTATTTCCTAAATGGGACAAAAAATGAGAACTATTAATGAAATGTGCACAACGTCCAAGGACAGACAGTGCCACCAGAGCCAAGAAGATCTTCCTGCCCCTCCATCAACTGGGGAGCTTGTTGCTGGCCACTGTTAAAACACTGATCAGGGAAATGAGTATTTGTGTTGCAGGGCATTCATGGTGCTGGGGGTTGATTTGTCCCTCCTTCTTCTCCCCAGTCACTTAGGGGTGCCACCGGGACGGGGAAACTGCCCCTTAACCAATCCTTTGCCTTTTGACCTGATTTACACTGACTACCATGGTCTCCAACAGATGAAGCAGCACATGGGGCTCTCCTTTAAGAAATACAGGTGAGCAACGGCACTCCCTTCTCTTACTCTCCATTTCATTAATTATCAAGCAAAGACTAACCCTAATGAACTTGAAGGATGATCACTGTGTCCAAGGAGTCAGACCCTTGGATTGCACCTTGGATTTTTTGCCTGGCTCTTGCTGGTGCCTTGCTGTGTTCCGCACAGCTGTGGCACAGGACAGTCTGCTTACTCTGAAGCCTCGCATGGTTAAGATAAAAACCTCATTTGAAGAGGCTGAATTGGGAAAAAAAACCCTGTGGGGTGTTTTTGTCCTGTGCCTGCAGCCAGCAGTGGCCACACCACCAAGGGATCACAAGCCTTTTGTATTTGCAAGAAGCTCTGGCCCTGGCTCCTTCAAGCATCAAGACAAATGTCATCATCCTCTGGTACATCACCAGCCAGGAAAATATGTGATTTAATTTAGTGCTGATAGTCCTGCTATTTATTATGTTTTCTTCCATCTCTTCCACTATCCTACACAATTTTATTAGAGAGAAAAATGACAAGCGATGTTATTGCTTTTATTATAAATGCATTTGCTCTCACATTCAACGTGTTTTGCTCTTCTCTTGCTTGATGCTCCCCTTCTTTCCTCGGTCCTGTGCTGGTAATGCCTGCCTCAGCATTCCCGGGATATTGGGAAAAGCATTGACAAGTCTTCAAGAGATGCATCATTCTCACAACCGCCAGGGAGATAAAAGCCCTGCAAGGAGAAATTGCTGGTTACAGGAGGGAGCAGTGGCTTGGGAAGAGCTGCTTGGGATGTTCCTGCACCCTCTGCTTGGGGAGCAGACAAGGGACGAGCTGCCTGGGGACACCAGGTGTCCCTGGCAGTGGGACTTTCTCAAACCGAGGTCCTTGGGTCCTGTCTCCTCTCCCAGGTGCCGTGTCCGGGTCATCGACACCTTTGGGACAGAGCCAGCCTACAACCATGAGGAGTATGCCACACTGCGTGGCTACCGCACTAACTGGGGCTACTGGAACTTGCAGCCCACCCAGTTCATGACCATGTTCCGTAAGTGGGGGACGGGGCACGGTGGGGTGGTTTTAGGGACTCACAGGCAGCACAGAAGCAGGTCTCACTTTCTTCAAGAGGTGACACATGGGCAGTGCCACCTTCCCCGGCTAAAGGTGAGAGGCAGCTCAGTGATTCAGATTTGTCTGTGGCATGGAAAGGAGATGTGCTTGTCTGAAAGGAGCCAGGTGAGCCATTGGGCTCTTCATGACTCAAATGTTGCTTCTTCCTGGCTGGATAAAGCTTGTTTGGCAGCCTGAAAAATGCCATGCTCCTTGAAGAGTTGCTTGAGCAAGTTCCAAAGCCTATATTTTATGAGATGCTTGCTATGGAAATTCGTGCCATTTTTCCTCCAAGCTCCATCACAGCTTTGGAGCTGGGCTCATCTTGGCCCCTGTGCTGCGATGGACCTGTGTCCTCAACCCTCGCAAGGTCCCAGAAAACATCTGTCCAGCCACACGTCTTCTCCCTTTGGTGTCCGCAGCTCACACCCCTGACAACTCCTTCATGGGCTTTGTGTCAGAGGAGCTCAACCAGACAGAGAGGCAATTCATCAAGTCCAACAAAGTGAGCAGCATGGCGGTGGTGTACGGGAAGGAGGCCAGCATCTGGAAGGTGGGTGTCCTGGGTGCTGCAGGGAGCACCCAAGCTGATGGGGGCAGCCATAGGCAGAGCTGTGAGCCTCTGGTTCTTACACCAAGCTTTTGAGGCCTGGACCTTAGTGTGTTTATAAAGAAGCACCCTTGTTCAATTCGTACAGGGGAAGCTGAGGTGCTGTGACATGTCCAGCACCTCTGAGCAAGCAGGGCAGAGGCTGGTGAGACCCCATCTTCTGGTCTTAGCTCTGGGCGATGCTTCCTCCCAACAGGCTGCTTAGACTGAGGATTTCGTATTAAAGACTTGATGTAATTAATTAGAGTGATTGCTGTTCTGCTGTCCCCTGTGTCTCTGCTTTCAAGTACTCTGAGAGGGGGAGTTGTGCTTGCCCCCTGCCTGCCTGCGCCTGGAATGCCTGGGGGAGAGGGGTGGGCAAAACCCCCAACTCCCCCCCCAAACATCCCCCCTATAGTGGCATCTTCTGTGGTGGCCAGGGAATGTGTGTACTCCCCAGGTGTGTACTCCCCTCTCCCCCCACTACTCTTATCCTGAGCTAGCCTGTAGTTTTTCCTTCCAGTGCTTAAGAAAAGGAACCAATTGTCACTGTCTCTCGCTTTATTTCTATTTTTTTCCCTTTGTGTGCTGCCTGGGGCTGTTCCAGTTGCAGGTACTGTACCACACCAGCTGCTGCTGGGATTTACCTCTGCTCATCTTTGCGTGAGAGGTTTTGCTGGAGTTGACTTTGCCTCGTCATAGGCTCGGTGCTGCCAGGATCGATGCGGGTTGATGTGGTCAGGGACGGTGTCCCTCCCTGTCCCCACCTTTCCTAATTTAGTGTCTCTGCCCTTGCTGGGATGCCTGTGGTGGGCCAGAATCTGGCCGTCTACACTGTCTCCTCCTGTTCATGGGTACTTGTGGCTTTTCCATCACACACCAACCAGTATCCGTGTAGCCCAAGGGCTCCCCAGGTTTCAGGAGGATTTACTGAAACCCACTAAATCTCACCATGGAGGTGGCAGGGAAGGCAGGGGCTCAAGGTGCCGATATTCAACTTGCCAGATCTGGTAGCTGTCCGGGTTCACTGGGAGCTTGGGGTGGTCCACAACTTGTGTCTGAGGTACGCAGAGGGGAGGGTATGGGTTTTGCACGGCTGCGGGTTGGGCTGAAGCGTCCTGTGCTCTGGGACAGTGATTTGAGAGTTAAACCTCCCCCCATTACCTTGTTGGGGTCAGAATCATATTCTAGTGCTGTTCACACCTCTGCCTTCCTCCCCAGGGCAAGGAGAAGTTCCTGGCCATCCTCAACAAGTACATGGAGATCCATGGCACGGTTTATTATGAGACGCAGCGGCCACCTGAGGTCCCGGCGTTTGTGAAGAACCATGGGCTGCTGCCACAGCATGAGTTCCAGCAGCTGCTGAGGAAGGCAAAGGTGGGTGAGAACCAGGTGTCTGGGGCACCCTATCCCCCATTAACCAGCCAGCACTGAGGACTCAGTTGCCTTGTGAAAGAAAATCTCACTAAATGAGGAGGTGGGGCAGGAGACAGGCTGTTATCTGCGCTCCTCCCAGGCTTGCAGGCACTATATCAGCAGGGCTAATTAGCTGGGAGCCGAGCAGAGCACATAATTTCAGATCAAGATGTATCTGATGAGTTTCTCCTTGCAGACTGTCCACAGACGAGGCACAAAGTTTCCTGATTAATTAACTAATTGCGAAGTGGGGTGGGGTTTCTTTTCCTCTGTGCAGGCACATCCCAGTCACCTTCAGCAGCTGTTTTGGGGGAAATGTTGTGGATTCGCCATCCAGATGGCTTTGGCAAACCAGTATTTCTCTATACAGGGCAGTATGGTGGTCATAGCAACTACAGGGGAACTTGCAGCTCCTGAACACCCTGTTGTTTTGCACGAGGGGGCTGTGGACCATGGAGCAGGGGAAGTTTTTAGCACATTTAAGCACAGGGGTGTTGAACCACATGGAGCTGCTGTGTGCTGGACCAGAGCAGCTAAGAGGGATGGTGGCAGGTTATTTGGGAGATTTTTTTGCTGTGGGGTTGGCCATGTTTGCTCACCAGCATATGTGTTTCTCCCTTGCAGCTCTTCATTGGCTTTGGGTTCCCCTACGAGGGTCCTGCCCCACTAGAGGCGATTGCCAATGGCTGCGTGTTCCTGCAGGCACGTTTCAACCCCCCCCACAGCTCCCTCAACCACGAGTTCTTCCATGGGAAGCCAACGTCAAGAGAGGCGAGTCTGGCAGGAGGGAGGGCAGGTGGGCTGGACAAGGCCACCCCTTTTGCCCTGGGGATTGGGCCAACCTGGGGAAGAGCAGTTGTTAAACTGAGATTATTTTCTGAGGGCTGAGATTTCCCACAAAGACAGAAGTGTGGGTACCTGTGGATGGGGTCCCTTCTCCCATCCTCACATCGTCTCCATCCAGAGTGCTTGGATGCAGGGGGACCTGTCGTGGGTTTGGAGTTGCAAAGGAGAAGGTGGTAAAGGAGACTTGTGCAGACCATGAACCCCAGCTTCTTCCCCATCAGCCCAGATCCATGCACAGCTCATACCCAGCTCACATACTGGGGTGATGCTCCTCTGTTCATCTCTTTGTACACGCAGAAGGACACGGGGACCTCTGTGGTGTGCAGGGGTATGAAATCCCTCCTAGGCTTGCCCATCACTGGGAATTCAATTTAAGTGAAGCAGGAACTCTTTAAAAGTTAAAGGGTTGAGAAAATTGCCTCCTTTATTATTAATAAAGTGGATAATGCAGTGCAATGCTCGCTCTTGCCGAGTAAGGCTTTGCTGGGGGGCTGTGTGGCTCAGCCTTGCTGCAGCCCAGCTTGGCAGCACCTATCACAGGGTGGGGGGCATGGGGCTGTCCTGGACTCCCATGTCTGTCCTATGTACATCGCCTAGTTAGCTGCTGGTGTTAACACCCAACCCGGGTGGGTGCTGTGGTTGTGCTTCAACCCGGAACCCGTGGTGGGGAGCAGCTGGAGGTGAGAGCTGTGAAATGCCTTGGTGTGTTTATACACTGGAGGGGAAGGAGGGGATCAATCTGTCGGCAAAAAAAATGGGAAAGGACAACAAGCTGGAGACTCCAGTACAGTGGGTGTGTTTGCTCTCCTCTTCCAGCTGGCAGGTTTTCAGGCCCCTCTGTAATACTTTGTGTGCCCCCATAACACCTCCTCTGCTCAGCATCCTCTCGCTTCCTGAGAGAAGAGCTGGGCTCTGTCTGCCTCACAGCAGTGTGGGGCTGAAAAGGCAGCTCAGAGGCTGAAACAAAAGACGTAGAGCCCCAAAAAATTGCCTGGTGAGAGGTGGGTGGCTGTGGGGTACAAATTTGTGGGGCTGCCTGTGCCATCGGGGTGATGCAGCTTCCAGTACTACTTTCTCTCAGTGCCAGACTTCCCCAGCCTTTGGTGGTGATGGATTTTCTCTCTGCCTTGTTTCTGAGGCTGACAAACCTTTGAAATGTGTTCCCTTCACAAGCCTTTGCTGTTTTAGTCTATTTTTGCTACTCTAGAGCCATAAATGGCTTAGGTCAAGGTTAAATTGTACCCATATTATGGAGATATTCAGGGCTGTGGAGGCCATTTCAGCACTGATGGGAATGAGGCGTCCTAACCCAGTGGGAATTTTAGAGCATCAGCCTAATGTTGGGGAGCAGCAGGGTTCAGAGAAAACCTTCTTTTTCCAGCACATCTCTGGGTGCAGTGGGTTAAAACCTAGCATGTCTGTGCTTCTGAGCTTGCTGCTCCTCTGCCATCTTCGTGGCTGTGAGTGGTAGACAACAGCCGTTCTGTCAGGGATTGCCAAAACTGGCTCACACTGCCGTGTTTTAGGTGTCCTCCCAACACCCATATGCTGAAGACTTTATCGGGAAGCCGCATGTGTGGACTGTCGACTACAATAACTCTGAAGAGTTTGAAGCTGCTATCAAAACCATCATGAGGACCCAGGTATGTCTCAGATGAGGTGGTGGAGCCATCTCCCCTCTGCTGGATTTGCAGGAACAGGTAGTGGCAGTGGTTGATGGTCCCTACCAAGCATTAATTGCTTTTCCTTCCTTGCTTCCCCTTGGAAACTAATTGAACATGGAGAGCAGAAAATCTGCTCTCCTGCAGCTTCATGGGGACTTGTATTCTCACCTTGCTCTAGTATGGAGCATCGTAGATGTTTGACTAGGGCAGGGTTGTGCCTTTGAGGGATGCCCTGGGAATCCTCCAAGCAGAGCCAGAGCAATGGGAAGCTGAGATAAGAGAGATGAGCTTTGGGAGCAGGAGGCTGATGTTGCTAGAGATGTGTGGCAGTGCTGGGACCTAACACGAAGCAAAGATAAACCCAGAGAGCACCTCCCTACAAGTACCCTGAGAGCTCCCGACCCGCTGCGTCTGACATTCCCTGCTTTCACTGTTCATCGTTATCATTTGGATGGAGCAAATCAGTAGGAATAGCTTCAGTAGTTGCCTCTGTGAAAGATGAAGGGATGTAAGGAAGGGGAGAGGGATGTGGGGATCCCCCTGGGAAGGCAGCTCTCCTGCTGTGCCTGCCCTGGAAATGCTCTCTCATGAATATTTACCTCCTGCCCTATGGCAGGAGCCTTTCAAGTTGTCCAAATTATTAAAGTCAATTTTCCTGGAGGGAAGAAAAGTGCTGATCTTAGTTTTGCTTGCAATTTGCTTCACTCAGGATGAGCCATCCCCTCATGAGGACAGCAATGGGCTCTGTGTTGGGCTGCGGGGGTCTGGGGGACTTTGGGGGTGGGACATAGGTGATGCTGGCCAGAGAAGTATCATCCTTGTTTTTTCTTACATTAGAGGCTGCGGAGATGGGTCACTGTGACAGTCTGGGGACTTTATTCAGCTGATGTAACCACAGCGCCTGCCTGGCTCTCACACCTTAGTGTGGGTCATTGCCACAGCTCTGCACCTCGCGCTGATTTTCTCTGCGAATTTGCAAAGACCAAACAACCCCAACTTATGAAAACAGTGGTTATTTTGCACAATCATTCTGGTATCTTGATTAAAATTAAATTAAAAAGTATTACATTCCTGCTGCTATGCTGCCGGGCCAGCTGTCAGCACTTGACCCTCCACCATCTGGACTGGAGAGATGGCCCCAAAGCAAAGGCAACGCCATGGGTGGGGTGGCCAGGAACTGATGGTCTCTGCTTCAGGAGAGAGAAGGAAATTTTCTTTTTTTCCATAAAGAAGGAAGAATATAGTGAAGCCTGGTGCTTCTGTGCTATTAGAATAATTAAAAAATGAATGGAGAATTAAGGTAGGGGGGAAGGGGCTCTGCTGGCTCCTGAGCAGCTGTGGTGCACTGCAAGGTCAACTGGATGTGTACCAGGTCATTTAGAAGCTTAATGATAATCTGTGGTTAAAAATAAAAGAAGAAAAAAGGATTTTAGAAAATAATATGGTGGTGTAATGGGTATCGGGCAGGAGGAGCCGGTGTGGGGACCCACTGTGTCCAGCACTGGATGCTTATTGGAGTGATGTCTGTTTTGCCCAAAGACAAGCTCCCATCTCCACTCTTCTCCCCATTCCCACTCTTCATGTCAGACCAGCTGCAGCACAGTCACAACATGTCCTGCCTCTCTCCCTTAATGAACGGCTCTTTGGTTGCTGAACAGCTGATGGAGAAGCAGGGCTGGAACAAGGGCGGCTGTGAGCAGCACAGCGTGCGGGTGGTGTCGGCACTGCCTGGGTGGGCAGGAGCCGTGGCCAGGCATACCACGGTGCCTGCTCTCTCTTCTCCATCCCAGCGTGGCACCACATGTGGTCAGGTAAACTCTGTGGGGCAGTTAAAGCTGCCACCCATCTCTGCGGGACCAACGACTCCCACCTCAAAGTCCCCTCCTGTGAAGCATCCTCACTGCTGTAATTACCCTTGACTGCTGAGAGGTCGAAGTCCTAAATTTGCCTCAAATGAGTAAAACCAGCTGCTGACGTCCCACTTGCTCTGAAACGTGCAGTCACTCTGGAGGGAAATTAATCCTTCCCACCAAGAAGTGCGCTGGGTTAATCCCACAGCTCGCCTCTCTGGGTTTTCTTAAAGATATTGTGTAAATCCTCTTGAAGTAAAGGAGGGAGTGAGTGTGAATAACTTACAGCAACTTCCTTTTTCCTCCCTCCTGTTTTTTTTCCTTTTTCTCTTCTGAACGGAAAGGTCTGCATTATTAGAGATGCTCTCAAGGCAATTAAGCCTAAAAATTGACCTACCTTACAGGTTTAAAAGCCTTATTACAGGCTTTGGCTTCTGGAATCCCTTGGTATCTTGTCTTTAAAATACTGTTTGCTACAGCAGGAATTGAAAACAAGGGTGTTAGCAGGAGGAGCAGCAGAAAGCCAGTGCCCAGGCTGTTTAGTATTGCTGTTCCCAAACAGGTACTGAAGCCCTGAGAAACTATTTTATTGACTCCTTTTTTTTTTTTTACCCTGAAGGCAAAACAGACCAAAGGGTGGTGTTGTTATCAGAATATTTAACAAGTTTGTCTGTGGTTCAGAATAACCACCATCAATTTATTTTTTTCAGTCAAAACATTTCATTTCAACATTACTGGACTGAAATAATATGGTTTTGTTTCCCATCTGCCGGCCTCTGTTTGAAAACACTCTGCCACTCTGCCAGTTTATTGAAAGGAAGGCTGATATCCAAAATGGTGTGTTTCCCTTTGCTTCAGCAACCCAAACAGATTGCCCAACCTGAAACACAGCATTTCCCCCTCCTCCGAGAGTGGAAACATTGGAAACGGAAAACTGACAACTGACCTGAATCAGATTTTCTTTGTTGTTTTGTTTTGGTTTTATTGTGTATTTGCTTGGTTGTGGTTTTGTTTGTTTGGGTTTATTTTGTTGGGGTTTTTTTTTGGGGGGGGAAGGAGTTGGTGTGGGTTTTTTGTTTGTTTGTGGGGTTTTTTTGTTTGATGGGTCTTTTTTTGGTGGGTTTTTTTTTTGTTCTTGTGTGGGTTTTGTGTGTGTGTTTATGATGGGGTTTGCTGTTGTTGTTGTGTTTGGGGTTCTGGTTGGTTGGTTGGTTTGCTTTTGTTGGATAACTGAAAAATCACTTATCCCACAGTGTTAGTTTTGCATCTTTCAGGCAAAACTCCATAAAACATTTCTGGGGATATGGGATGCTGCAGAAGCTGTGAGATGTCTCTTCTGCCATCAGTTTTTCCCAGCAGCAGCTGTGCTGGGTGCTGGGAGACAGGGTGATGAGAACCCCTCAAGGGCTTTGGGAGCTGGTTTCATGAAGCTGGAGTTAATTCTAATATGGTCAAGCTGACCAGCAAGCTCACCCTGGTTTAGAGCCTCGTGGCTCTGGGGGATTTGTTGGTGCTTCAGCAATATTTTGGTATTACTTTGCCCGTGGCTCTCCAGCCAGGTCACTGCTGGTGTGGCTGTGCAGCCATCCCAATTTATATTGCAGAGCTGCATCTTGGGATGGAATATGCTGTCCTTGCAGCTAAAGCCCTACCCTGCTTCTGCCCAGGATGGCAGATCTTCCTTTGGTGTGTTCAGATCTGGCCAGGTCTGCTGGCAGAGCTGGCTGCTGTATTTCTGTGAATAAAGCAGTTGAAATGCAGCCAGCACCCTTTGCTGACCTAGACTTGCTTGAAACAAACTGAATTGTGGCTTGGCTTTGGAATATGGGATTATTTTCCCCCAAGGAAAAGTGCTCCTCTCCCTCATTCACTCAGAGATGGCACCTGCTTCAGGTCACCTTGTGACAGCTGGGGAAGGGTTTGGGCAAGCTGTGCCTCTGTCATTCATCCCCCTTTGGAGCAGTTTTGGGTTTCACCGATGTCTCGCATCCCTGATCGATTTATAAGAAAAACTGAAGTCATGGAAGCACCAAACCCCCCTACACCAGGGATCAAATCCCAGCACATTTGTATGGTGCCAAGAGACAAATTGTGTCCCCATGGGAAAGACAATGCTGGGAGGCTTGTCTTGGTGATGGATTAGGGCTATTAGCCAAGGGTTCAAGGCTGTAGAAGAAGAGCGGTTTGCAGGCACCACCATTTTCTTGGCCTTCAGCTTTTTCCATTGTCAGAAGTAGTCCTCGCACAAGCTATTTAATAGACCCAATATTCTGGTGTAGTGAAGGGAGAAGGCTTCATTATATTAAAGTCAAACATACAGGAATATAATGGAAAATTATACATTTCAGACTATGCTTGAAAGGCTGGCGTATTAGACACCACAGTGCAAATAGCTGGTTAAAGTGTTCCCAGGCTGCTGTTACGTGCTGGTGGAGAATTGCATTATTTTTCTACTTATTTGTCTAATGATGTTTGGATGTTGTTTTTTTTTTTTTTTTTTTCTTTCTTTTCCTTTGAGTGAGGGAGAATTATTTGCTCTCTTCAGCTCTGGGATTCCTGCAGAAGTCTATAAAACTAGGGTTGTCATGATGGTATCCCTGTGGAGTACCAATAACTCCCCATTTGGCCATTGGAGAGCACTGGAGCTAGAGAGCTCTGGCTCTGGGGTCTGCACTGATGGCTGGGGTAAAGGATGACAAGGTCCATCTTCACCAAGCCCTTTGCTCCACCAGGTCCCCACCTCAGAGCCTCCCTTTCTTGTCCTCCTTCTCCTCCTCCCTCCCAGTGCTCTGGGGAGATTCTGAGCTCTGGGCACGGGGAGCAGCATTAACGATGTGGCTGTCAAGAGGAGGCCAAGTCTGCCAGATTTTAATTAAACAATTATCTTCTCAGAATTGGCACTTTCTATGAGTCCCAGGTGCATGAGCTGAATCCTAACAAGATCAAGAGAGGGGAGCAGGGGGGAGTGAGAGCATTTGAGGGAACCCCCAGTGAGGAGAGGGGCACATGGGGGTCTTGGGTTTGGAGGAGCAGGGCCTCCTGATGCCCTTGGACCTGATGGGGCTCCTGGGAGCCTGCATGCAGGTGGGGTCACACCCAGAGCATCATCTCTGGGTACACGTGCAGGTGCAAGGAGGTTTCCCACCTCCGCTCTGCTGGGGATGTGCTGCATCCCACCAAGTACTGCAGGAGCATTCTGGGGGAAAGAGGCTGCTTAACAGAATTACATCTGCTCTGTGCCTGGTGTAATGGGGTCCTGGGAAAAGGCCACAGCTTTGCATCCATGAAAGCAAAAACCAAGCGTTGGTGATGCTGAGCAAGGGGTAGTTTGTCTCCCCTAAACTGGTGCCAGCCAGCATCCAGTACCCAGCCTGGCCTGGGCTTTGTGCAACCGAGCTGGACCATTCTGCTGTGTGGAGGCCTCTGCTTCGCTTAACTGAGTGCCCATCAGCAATTCAGAGGCAAGAGAGGTGCCTGTTGCTGTGTCAGCCCTGATTAGCGTGTGCACATCTGTAATTAGACGGAGCAGCTGTAATTTCCAGCCTGGCTGAGATCTCAGGTGGGATGTTTGTGTCAGGAAGATGCTTAGAGGGATCTTCTCAGCAGACCGAGCCTTTAAACTTGAGTTTGACAGGTACTTCAAAAAGGGGTAGCTATTCTGGAGCTGCAGAGCTCAGAAAAATAGAAGAAACAGTATTTTCCAGTTGAATGTGGTTTTGCTTCTAATCCTCCTTTTGCATAAAGCTCTGCAGAGATGCATGGGAGAAATGGGGGGGTCCCAGGACCAGCCCCTTTCATGCACCAATGTCCTGAGGCTCATGTAACATCTCTCTGGAAAAATGAGTGGAAAAATCTGTCTTCCTAGGGCAGAAAGTTCCTTAAAAAAAATAATTTGTTCCAGAGGGAACAGGTGCAGCAGTGATGCAGCCCTCATGGCAATGCTCTTCCCACGGGGCAAATCACAGCTGACCCCAGGGTGATGGCCGTGTACTGGCCACCCTGGAGGGCAGCGAGCTGGGCTGCCTGCTCCTGCCTGCTCACCCTGGAGTCTGTGCCACTGCTGTGCCAGGGATAAGCTCGTTTGGGGGATGCTGCTGAGCCATTGTGCAGAGGAGGGGGTTTCCCATGCCAGGACCCCAGGGTGACTCTCAGGACATGGAGATATGATGTTGGGAAGTGAGCACAGGCAGAAGTCTCCCAAGGAGCTGGCAGCATTTCATAACCCACACTAAAAATACACGGTCGTTTCAGCGCTTCTGGCTCTGTATAAATAGCAGTTATCAATGTGGGGGTGTAGCAACAGCGCTGGCATCAGTGTGGGCATCAACGTTTGCTCCATCCCAATGTGCAGCCGGCTGCTGTCTCCCTGCCGTGGCCCAGCCTGTGTCTCTGGGGCTGAGAGAGACACCAGCTTCCACCCCGTCATAGCCATCTGCTCTGGGCAGTGACCCCTCGGCGAAGCGTCAATGGGAAAAGAGATTTATGTTGTGCATAGCCAGTCCCAGCCCTGGGCTTTTCACTGGCCAGTTTGGTGGGTTGTAGCATCAGGGTAGCAAAGCCTGGACCTTCCTCTGTGAGCAGACAGAGCCATGCCGAGGTTGGTGCACACAGGAGCCAGAGGAACAGAGATTGCTAGACCAGACCCAGAGCACCACTGAGATGCACTGGGATGCTCTTGCTGTAGATTAGTCTGGCAACTTTACCAGTCCTAACTCCTCCCCTGTATTTTAAAATCACTTCCCTGCCTTGCCCGCAGCTGCAGAGTGTTGTTTGGGCTGAAGAAGTTCTTATTTTAATTGGAAGTGACCTATTGCTAGGAAACAGATTTTCTTTTATAACTTACCAAAAAGGAAGAAAAGTGAGACTAAAATATAACAGGATGACTTCATTTTCACCAATACTTGGGATGAACCCAAATTAATTTTTCACCCTCTTTCTCTAGCACTTTATGGCCTGTGAATTTTTTCCACTACTAGTTTTGTTCCCTGCTTGCTTTGGTGGAGAGACAAGAGCTTCACGTGGGCTTCAGTGGGTGGGGAAACCCATTGCCCAGGGCTCTGCTGTCTTAGGCCACCGGGCCCAGGGGGAGGGCAAGGCTGTCCCTGCTTGCTGCCTGTGCTCTGCTCTTTCCCTTCTTCATAGGTGGACCCTTACCTGCCTTACGAGTACACCTGTGAGGGGATGCTGGAGCGGATCCACGCCTACATTCAGCACCAGGTTGGGGAGCATCTCAGTTCTCCATGGAGGACCATCACTGTTTTCCTGGACAACCATCCCTGTCCTCCCTGGGGAACCATCCCTGTTCTCCCATGGGTCTGTTCCTGTTCCTCTGGGCAAGCAACTGCTGATCCAGTACAGCTCCCCAGTGAGGGACCCCAGATCCCAGACCTGGTCAGCCAGTGGCCCAGTGTCAGAGAGTACCAGGAAACAGGAGATTCATCATGAACCAAAGATGCTGGGGGGGTGTTGCTGGAGTGTGGCTGGGGGTGCTGGGGCTGGGCCAAGGCCTTTCAGCTGCAAAGAATAAGGCAGCACTGGGAGAAGAGGTGGCTGGTGCGTTGAGCTCCGACAACAGGAGATGCCATCTATGCATACAGGTGACCTCAACTCGTGGAGCAAACTCAGCAGCCCAAGTGCCCTCCTGTCCCACCAGCAGAATCCCTTTCCCATCTGCCTGTCCCTCTGGGTACTGACTTATTGACTTCTCTCCCACTAGGATTTCTGCACCACATCGTCTTCTCCTCTGCCTCCCAAGTCCAAGAGTCCTGCTATGCAAAGCCCTCCAAGCCCACTGGCCCTGTCCCCCAACGCCACTCACCTGGTGTGGTCCCCCAGTGCCAGCCGGGACCCCCATGCCTGGCCCCCGGTGGACTCGCTGCAGGTGTGGGTGTCGGAGGCCCAGCATGCCTGCACCGAGACATGCCGGCGGCACGGGCTGGTCTGCGAGCCCACCTTCTTCAGGTTCCTCAACAAGAAGGAGGTGTTTCTCCAGTGAGTTGTGAGCTTCTCAGAGACGTGGTGGTGGGGGCCATCAGCCAGATGGTGTTCTGTTTGCCCCCCTATCTATCCTCAGCACCCATTTTCATCGTGTCTTCCCTCCCTCCCACCTCTTGAGGTGCTCAAGGCGAGGGAGGCAGGACATTGCCTGCAAAGTAGCCCATTGCTTCCATGTATTGGCTTTGACCAACTTGATTAGACTTGGCAGTGCTTGGTTAACAGTTTGACTTGATGATCTTAAAGTTCTTTTCCAAACTAAATGCTTCTATGATTCTTTGACCAGCTTCACACTTCAGAAAGCAATGATAGCCTTTCCAGGCATGTTTCTGTGCCTCTCCCACCCCGTTCCTCTCCACCTCCTCCATGCTCTCTCCCTTTCTCTCTTTTTTTAATGTCTTTCTCTATAAAACTGCATTTTGAACACACAGCAGTGAAGTTTTAATAGAGTATAAATCTGCCACCAGGCTCCGTGCTGCTCTGTGGGCAATTAAAATGCAAGCGTTACTGTGGCTGTCATGCTGGTCAGGCGGGCACTGAGAGTCCCACTGACATTTTTATAGGATAAATTAGAGCCAGGGCTTTGAATTCTACTCTCTCCCCTCCACGCCTCCCTCCAGACCTTAGAACAAGCTGTCTGAGGGACTCATTGTTTGAGAGGGGTTGGTGGGAGGGTGGTGCCAGCAATGCCATTCTGTTTTCAGATGCAGGCATGGGTGGGAGGAGAGGGATGCCGATATCCACGCTGGGTATTTCTGCTGCTGCTCAGGGCATTTACTGATGCCCACCCTGTTTTTTTCTGATTAACCTCAGCTAGCAGGGGACACATGGACATCTGTTGAACTCGCGCCCTTCCAGGGGATGTGAGCTGCTGTGGGAGGTGTCCATGGAAAGTGAACAGACCTGTTAGTCAGTACAGGAGGGTTATAAAAGATTTGGGTGGATTTTTGTGCATGATTTCCTGAGCCATCCATGGCCCACGCAAGGGTTGGGGCGGTCTCTGGGCTGCAGGGTTGAGTTGCATGGGTCAATCCAATAGTGTGTCGCATGGGTGACAAGTGTTCAAGTACAGCCAAGAGCTGCCAGACATAGAACTTGTTGTTCCTAGTGCAACCAGAAAAGATATGGCCCAATGCTCAGCAAAGGAACCTCCCCAGGAAGGACAGAACAGCACTAAAAACCCTTCACTGAAGCCCCAGGCAGCCTCCTCACCTGAACCAACCCACCTTTGTCTTTCCTCCCAGGCTCAGCATCACCTGTGACAGCACCGAGTATGAGATGAACCATCTTTACCCAGCGGTGGCTGAGAACGTCCATGAGTGCTACCTCCAGAAGGAGCCGCTGCTCTTCAGCTGCGCGGGCTACAACACCAAGTACCGGCGCCTCTGCCCCTGCCGCGACTTCCGCAAAGGACAAGTGGCTCTGTGCAGGGACTGCTTGTGACTTGATGTGTCCCCTCCCGTGTTTGCGACACACAACATGCAACGAGTGGCTTTTCCTCAAAGATTCTGCAATAGCCAAGGGAGGTGGGACAGGTCCCTCCCTGTGGGTGAGCCGAGGGTGTCAGACTCTGGGGGTTGTTTCATCGCCAGCCAACTGTGAATGACCATGTCCTGACCTTTGGTTTCATTTTCTCTTCGAGGAGCATTGTCTGACCTCATCCGAACCCACCTGGACCTGATGGCGCTGGGACGGGGCGGGGGGGCTGGGAACACCCTTCCCCTCCACTGGCAATGGGACAAGCCACCAGCAGACTGCAGTTTCAGGGTTTTCATCCTCTTCAAGCATCCTAGGTTTTATTTATTGAATTTTTTTTTTTTTTAACTCTCCCCCCTGACAAGTGGTAAATTAAAGGGGAAGCAACACCCAGCCCTTCTGTGGGAGTTATTGGGCAGAGATGTGTTGGGGGTCATGCTGGTACCCGCTGTGGCTGTGGAACTGGGGGAGGATGAAGCCCAAGGGGAGTGGCTGAGTTGGATGGACACGGTAGGGTCTGCACCCATGGTGCCCCCAAGAAGAGCCAGCAGGGGCTGGATGGCCCCCAGGCTGTCCTGGGAAGTGAGGGGCAGGATGGGGCTGGGGAGGGCTCTTGGCTAAGGATGCTGGTCCCTAGGACAATGCTGTTGGCCAGGTGAAGGTGCCCAAAGCGATTCCCCTGGGCTCTTCTCTGTCCCCCTGGGGCTGTGCATGAGCTGTACATCCAACCAGGGACAGGCTTTGGAGGTGGTGGTGAGGGGCTGGGGGCTCCTGTAAGTTCCAGTGAGCAGGCAGCCAAAAGGCATTGGCAGCAGGTACAGACCGGAGCCAAGGGAAGGAGGGTGAGTCAATAGCAACATGATTCTGCGTGCCCCAGGTGTTACAGCCACAGGGTGAGCGCCAAGCAGCCCACTTCCATTCATGGTCTTTAGTTTTTCTTTGTGTCATTCACTTACGGGGAGTTTTCACTGCTGCCAGTATTTCCCCTCCCAGCAGGGCCCCTTGGCTGGGGTGACCTGGTTTGGTTTTGTAGCGTTGCTCACTGGAGCAAGGCTGCAATTGTGTTGCTGTAAGGTTGGTGCTGAGCCTTCCTGTTGCTTGGAAGTGTTCAATAGTGAGACTTCTGTATCCCATAAAACACGTGGCTGAAAATTTATAGGCTGGAAACTGCCTTCCAGCCCTCCCGTGCATGGAATATTTATAGAATCCTAGAGGTTGGAAAAGACCTCTTAAGATCACGAAGTCCAACCGTTAACCCAGCACTGCTAATGACACCACTAAACCATGTTTCTCAGTACCACATCTACATAGCTTTTAAATACCTCTAGGGATGGGGACTCAAATTGCTTCTGGCCTGGCTGGCAAGGGAGGCTGTTGGGGTGGCAGCCTGTCCTGGTGGTGTCACCTCTGGGTCCCAAGCCCTGGCAGCCTTATGTTCCCCTGGCTTGAGGTGACTGATGGAAAGCAGTGGCATGGCAGGATGAGTGCCCACTGTGGTGAGTCTGGCCACATCCTGCACTGGATGAGGTGGGAGCTGGAGACGCTGCTGTTATCCTGGAGTAATTTGTCATCTTCAGCACACGACTGCATAGTCAGCCTCCATCCCGCCTGCGACACCAGACAAGGGGAAGGATTGATTAAGTAATTTTTGTGTCTTGCAGAGAGCACGTGTATAAATAAAAGCAGCACCGACCTCTCTTTGCAGAGCAGAACAGAAATACCTTCTGCCTTCCTGCAGCACCTTTCATCTCAGTCTCAAAACATTGCCCGACAAAGGCTCCCATGCCTCTCACTCCAGCTGCTGGGAGGGCAGGAGCTGGACCAGGAGGGACATGAGGGATTTGCAGGCAGGAATCACCAGCGATTCACTTACCAGGGTTATAAGGACCAAATAAAATCCGGTTTTATAGGGGATCTAAACAAGCTTTAAAGACCAAGAGGCTTGAGATGCCTCTTGAGGTAGTTCTCATTGCACATCAGCTCCCCGGGCAGCTTTCTTCACAAGTTTCTTCTCAGCTGCTTTTAAAGTAACCTTCACCTTTTGGTAGCCCAGCGCCTGCCACAGAGTCCCAATTATCCCCTGGCAGGAGCATTTTTCTCCAAGCTGAAATAAAAGGCGGCTGGCTCGCCTTGGCCGCTGTCATGGGAAATAATGATCTCTCTGGAACCTTGTTAGATCTTGAGCCAGCCTGTAAATTTGGGTGATGGGGCTGAGTAATGCTCTGATATTACCTGTCATGTCTCTGCCCCATCAGCTGGCACCAAGTCATGCTTCATGCTGCCCTGTGGGTGGGTGCTGCCTGAGGAGAAGCCTCTCATCTTGGCCCATCAGTGATGGCACATAGCTCATGGGTGCTCACATAGTGCAGACCAGAGTGTGGGTGCTCAGGGCAGCCCCTCCTGCCTTGTCCTGCCTGGAGCCCTGGCTGCTGAGAGCAGGGGGATGCTTTCATCTGTAAAATGCCACGTAGGGACAAGGTGGGGTCTTGGCTGGTTCAGTAACAGCAATGCTGGGTATTAACAGCAGCTTTGGGTGCAATATTGGCACTGAATTGTTTGTTATACAGGGGGCTTGTGCCAGGGCTGTGAGGTATATTGACTTCTGCAGTGCAGCTTGTTCTGGGCACCAACACAAGAGATGAAGTTGCTGGGTCAGCACTGACCCAGCAGCTGCTCCTGGAGGAGCTGGTGTAAAAGAGGATGGACTTTGCCACCTGGAAATGCTTTTCCTCTGCCTGTTTCTGGGCCCAGCTGTGCCCAAGCAATCACCGGAGCATCCCACTGCCTTCCCAGGCTCTTGGCCTGAGCAGGTCTCCAGTGCTTGCCCTAGTCTCCCCAGCCAGGACGTGTTTCCATCTGAAAGGGACATCTGAGGACGATACAGACATTAAATTCACTTTTTATTAAGTAGCAGCATGGAAGAGATTTAAAAGGAAGGCACGGAGCTGCCATATGAAAGAGATTCTAATTACCATAGCTAATTACAAAGAATAAATCCCCAGTTGGGAGGGGGAAAAAAGTGGGAACCAGTGCCAGAACTATGTATAAAATCAAGTGAGGAGCTGTCAGATACATTGCCTGATGCTGGTGGATGGGACAGTTTATTTAACAGCCAGAGCACATGTGTGGGGAGCCCTGAGGGTCTCCTTGGGGCAGGGGGGTACAGACCTTTTGATGTCATTTCTAGTAGCATTGCAGCAGGCAGAGCCTCCTGGAAGGTAGGGGTTTTTACCTGTTTTCCTCTTCTAGCAGCTGCAAAACCAGGACAGGCGTGTCAAAAGAATGATATTGTTCTGAAAATCTATTTTCCGTGCCTAGAAATGGAGCCAGGGGCGATTTTTGTTTCTGAGCCTCACTCTTCTTAGTAATACCACTCAGAACTTTCTTTATGGAGGTTTTTGGTTTTTTTTCTCTTGTTTTTAATGTCAATGGCATCAAAACCTTCCCTTGCCAGCGCAGCTGTGGCAGCAGGGGGTCTGGCGAGAGGGTGGGTGGTCCCTGCCTTGCATCTCCTTGCAGCATCCCGCTGCTGACTGGGGACCTCTCCCCACACCAGCACCCTCCCTGCAGAGACTCAGCTGCTGTTGGCTCCTGGAGCAGGAGTCAGGGCTGTAAATCACAGCAGAGGGAGGTAATAGTGCTGCTCTGCTCTTATCTGGGGCTTTATTAGGAAATCGTTAAGCGGCTTTTCCCTCCTGATCCCCTGCTTATCAGCAACGGGGTAAAATGGCAAATTGCATCTATGATGTGGACAGTCCAGGCAAGAGAAACCTATTTATTTCCCCTAACGGGTTTATCACTAGATCAAGGAGCTGCTGAAGATGTAAGCACCGGTGGTTATTTTCCCAGGTGATGGATCTAGCTGCCACACAGCCTCCGGTAAGCAAAGCACACTACCTGACAGGGATGTCTAATGGACCCCTGGTCAGGATGACTGGCTCATGTATCTCAAGGTCTTGCTTTAATTGAGTCCTGTCTCCCTGGTGTCATCCTTTTCTTCTAATATTTTCTTATTATTATTTTTTCCCCCCTTTAGAAAGACTTCCCAAAATAAACGCATGTATTTAATCTCCTGTCTCCTTTCCTCATCTCTCACTCCCTTTGGAAAAGCCAGAGCCATAAAGGAAGTTAGCAAATTGAAAATCTGTCCTCAGACTTATTGAGTGAAAAGAGCAGTGAAATCTTTTGCTTGCTTGCTTGCTTTCTTTCTTTCTTTCTTTCTTTCTTTCTTTCTTTCTTTCTTTCTTTCTTTCTTTCTTTCTTTCTTTCTT
>JAAGNO010017305.1:0-12787 GCA_033439905.1 Ceryle rudis
GGCTCCAACCTCCTGGCAGGGAGCTGGCGAGAGCCAGAAGGTCTCCCCTGAGGTCTCCTCCTTTGCTCCAGGCTCCATAAGCCCAGCTCCCTCAGCTGCTCCTCACCACCCTTGTGCTCTAGACCTAAGTACTTCACTGATCGATCGACACCAGTTAAACCCAATCTCCACACAAGAGACATCCTACAGACTCAACCCTCCCGTCCACGTTTCATGTAGCCATGAAGCTCCTGCACTCAGTACAGTTCATTAGCCAAAACCCAGCAGCCTACTTCTACGTATGCAAAGACTTTTCCACACTGAGAGGTCGTGCAGGAGACCTCCCACATGATGCTGATGTTCAAACTCCTCTCATTAGCTTCCCAACCAACGCTCTCATGCGGTTACAAACTCTGACACACATGAGAAAACAACAGCTACAGTTTCTCATGCCCTTGGAAACCAAGTTCTTGGCTTTTTCCTCAGAAATAATTGGCTAATCAAAGTCATCACTTCCGAGCTGACACTCCTCCTAATGCTTTCATCAATAGACAGAGCTGCTCAGAAGAAAGCTGAGCGTAGGCACTGCGAGGATGAAGCTCTGGCTTTGCATTCAAGTCACTGGGTGGAGAGGAAGAGGCCCAAGAAGAGAAAAGCTGAAAGCACATAATGGACATGTAATAAAGTGAAGAATTAAGGAAATAGGTGGGAAATTATCAGCTGAGGCTTATTGGCCAATGGAGAGGAAAGATTTACTGGTTGGCACTTTCTATCAAGCTCAGTGTAACACTTGTAGGTAGGTGGAAAAGGTCAGAAGCATTGTGGGAGGAAGAGGAAGACTCACCAATAGATCTACCTCTTGACATCCAGTTAAATGGACCTGAGAGTCATCCCATGAGATGCTTTAGAACCACCACCTTGGTTAACGAACGGCTTCTGACAGGATTTGGTTGGATTTCTTAGAAGTAAAGAAAAACAATGAACACAACTACAAAAAATACCCAAGTTGGGTTAATGAAGCATTCCTAGGTGATGACCGACTTGAGACTTCCCACCACCTCCATGCAAATGTTCGTCTTGGCTGCTAAATTTCCACAACTCCTCAACCACAAGGTTTTTTTCACAAGTCACAACCTTATCATGAAGCAAGTTCAAAGCGCTTCCCATCAAACTTTGCTTTTAAGACTTCTATTGTCTCACAACAACCAGATTCGCACAGAAAAGACAATGCAATGTCCCCGGGCGCCCGTGTTCCACCTACCGCAATGGGCTGGCCCAGGGCAAGGGTCAAGATGCTCAAGTGAGGAGAAGAAGTGTCATCTGAGTATTACAAGAAGCAACAAGCTTCATTTTCTGCGTTTTCTTGTAAGGATAGAGAATCACAGGATTGTTTTGGTTGGAGAAGACCTTTCAGATCATCGAGTCCAACCATTAACCCAGCACTGCCAGGGCACCACTGACCCATGGCCCTCAGCACCACAGCTCCACGGGGGGCTTGGAAACCCCTCCAGGGATCATGGGGACTCCACCAATGCTCTGGGCAGCCTGGGACAAGCTTGGACAACCCTTCTGGGGAAGAAATTGTTCATCATGCCCAATCTAAACATCCCCTGGTATAACTTGAGGCCGGTTTCTCTTCTCCTGTCGCTTGTTCCTTGGGAGAAAGCCCGACCCCACCTGGCTCCAACCTCCTGGCAGGGAGCTGTCAAGAGATAGAAGGTAGAGATGACCTAGGTAGAGACGTCCCTACTTATGTAGGAAGGTTGGACCAGATGACCTCTAGAGATCACTTCCAGCCTAAAACATCCTATGATTCTATGATAAGGTCTCTCCTAAGCCTCCTTTGCTCCAGGCTCAACAAGCCCAGGTCCCTCAGCTGCTCCTCACTGCACTTGTTCTCTACACCCCTCCCCAGCTCTGTTGTCCTTCTCTGGCCACACTCCAGCCCCTCAATGTCCTTCTTGGACTAAGGAGCCCAAATCTGACCCCTGGATTTGAGGTGTGGCCTCCCCAGCACCCAGTCCAGGAGGACAATCCCTGCCCTAGTCCTGCTGGCCACACCAGTGCTGACACAAGCCAGGATGCTGGTGGCCTTCTTGGCCACCACGGCACACACACTGACTCACGTTCAGCCAGCTGGCAACTAACACCTCCAAGTCCTTTCCAGCTGCTCTGCCCCAGCCTCGAGCACTGCAGGGGGTTGTTGTGACCCAAGTGCAGGACTCAGCCCTTGGCCTTGCTGAACCTCATCCCATTGGCCTCAGCCCATTGATCCAGAAATTCTCAGAGTTTACACCTACACCAGCATACCCATCTGTGTACCACCATATTTGTTGACTACCAGACCAACTATTTGTTTTCTTCATTCCAAAGTGCCTCCTACATCTTTCCAAATGGCCATTTTCCTTTTGTACTTATGGCTGGCACCATCAAGAAAGAGCCTCCTCCATGCGCTTCCCATGGCAAACCACTCCTCAGGAAGGTAAGTAAGGAGAGGGGCAGATCAAACCTGTCTCCTGCAAGGTCACCCCACCTTCTTCGTGAACATCTGGCTGAACTAGATGGGTCTGATTCAACAGAGCAGATGTAACTTCTGGGTCCTGGGCTTTGACCTTCTTGCACCAAGATTT
The DNA here is from genome assembly GCA_033439905.1 of Ceryle rudis. NCBI lineage: Eukaryota > Metazoa > Chordata > Aves > Coraciiformes > Cerylidae > Ceryle > Ceryle rudis. The sequence goes on from JAAGNO010017305.1 coordinate 2,610, forward strand.
TGGGCTAGTACAGGGTCTGTTCTGGGCCACTCAATGTGATACCTTGACTACCAGTAAACCTCATTAGTCCTCAATATGAGGACTCACAGGTAGCCCTTATGAACTTAGAGGTACTTTAAGAGGTGCTTCAGCCACACTGCAGAAGCTTGGTCTAGCCCTGCTGAGCAAGTCTAGTGTAACCAAGCTACTAAAAGCTCTTCTGGCTCCAAACCTGTGATATGAGACCACCACCCACCATACCAATAGGCCTTGCTTCTCAGTTCGTCTCAAGAACCTGTCACAACATGGTCACAATGAAAGTCCACATCAATATCTACAATCCTTGATGTCAATTGAGGTGCTCTTGTGAGATCCATCCTGTTGGGTCTAGCTCTAGAGTCCTTGGCACAGGAGAGACAGGGACCTATTGGAGCGGAGCCAGAGGAGCCCCAGCAATGCGGGGAGGGCTGGAACCCCTCTGCTGGGAGGCGGGGCGGGGAGGGCTGGGGGGGTTAGGCCGGAAGGGGGGAGGGTCCCTCCGGGGGGGGGAGGGGAGGATACGGGGCCCCTCCCCCACCAGGGGGTTAGAAGTGGGGGACCCTCCCCTAAAGAATAAAAAGGGGGGGAGGGGGCGTCGAAGGGGGACCGGCGGGTGGGGGGAGGGGTTGGGGCGGGGTGGGAGAGGGGAAAAAGTCTCCCTCATGTGGGCAGGGCGCCCGCTCCGGGCAGCGCCTACACTTCCCAGGCTGCCCCATGCGGGGCTGGCACATGTGCCGGCAGCTGCCTCTGTCCACTTCCTTCCCCCGCCGTTCGCCGGCGGATTAAACCGGCGCTGTCGGAGGCGCCGGGACTGAGCTCGCCCTCCTCGGGGCCGGCGGCAGTGGCATAAGACGCTGGCTTTAATCCCACCCGTGCTGCCGCCGGTTGGCGGGGCAGAGCCCCGGTCACGCTTGGCTAGCGGGCTGGGCGCGGTGGCTGCTGCTCACTGAGGCTGCGGCAGCGCTTTCGGGGCGGCTCCCTCTCCCGAAGCCTCTCCTCACCGGAGCGAGCGGGGTGCGCGACCAGGGATGCGCGGTTGGGCGAGGCGTCGAGCCCCGTGTGCTGGCGGGCTCAGGGCGGGGCGCTGGGGCGGGGCAGCCGCGCCTGCCCCGCCAGCAGGGGAGTGGTCGGCGGCGTCCCCCCGAAAGCCGGCGGCGGGCGAGGCCGGCGAGGCGCGGCGCGCTCCATCCATTGCCTTTTATGGTCATAATGCGAGAGGGCGCAGGGACTTCCTTTGTCCCAAATCCCTGCAAGCGCCGAAACGGGGAAGGCGTCGCCCCCTCTAGCGGGCGGCGGGCGAAGCGGTGCCGAGGCGGCAGGAAGGAAATGGGTGGGGGAAGGCTTTGGCGGCATCATCGCCTTGCCTTCCCCGCCCGCTGCCGCGGGGATGGGGCTCGGTGGCCGGTGTGTGACCGGTGGTGCTCACGTTCCCCTTCTCTCTTCCTCCGCAGCCAGCCATGGATGACGATATTGCCGCGCTTGTTGTTGACAATGGTTCCGGTATGTGCAAGGCCGGTTTCGCCGGGGACGATGCTCCCCGTGCTGTCTTCCCATCCATCGTGGGTCGCCCCAGACATCAGGTAGGTGGTTGGGGTGCCTGTTATTGGACAGAAGACAGGAGCTTTTGGTGGAAGAGGTTCACTTAGAGGCATTGAGCTTCAGGAAGCCCTTTTATTCGTGTTTGTAACCCAAAAGGCTTCTGCACTGCAATCCAGCTGGTGGGGTAGGCAGCCTCTTGCCGAGCCGTTGGCTGAGGGCCTTTCTTGAGGCAGTGGGGACAGTAATTGGAGATCCTGCTTTTGGAGGTGGGGAAGGGCATGTTATCCACCCTCTGGAGTTTGCTTTTCATCTGTACTTACTGTTTGTTCTTTGTTGCACAGGGTGTGATGGTTGGTATGGGCCAGAAAGACAGCTATGTTGGGGATGAAGCCCAGAGCAAAAGAGGTATCCTGACCCTGAAGTACCCCATTGAACACGGTATTGTCACCAACTGGGATGACATGGAGAAGATCTGGCACCACACTTTCTACAATGAGCTGAGAGTAGCCCCTGAGGAGCACCCTGTGCTGCTCACAGAGGCTCCCCTGAACCCCAAAGCCAACAGAGAGAAGATGACACAGGTGTGTAAAACCGTGGAGCTCAGCTCCAGCAGATGCTGCTGCAGGCCAGCTCTCCTCTTCCATGTTGTCCTCTCTCCTCCTTCACCACTATTCTCCCTTTTTGCCATCTTTACAGGGTTTTCCTTTCCTGACCTGAGTCTCCTCTTTGCTGGACCTTGACAGGTTTTGTTTGCTCTTCTAAGCTGGCTTTCTCTGAGACTGACCCAGCAACTTGTTTAACTGCTGTTTCTGACTAGACACACTAATCCATTTACCAGCCTTGAGTGACTGTACTGTAGTTTCTTGGCATTTGTTTTGTTCCTTGCTGTGACATGTGGATGGGGCTGTGGTGGTGGTGTCCCTGCTCAGGCTCTGACCTGGCAGGTGTGGGTGGAGACCAGGCAAGATAAGCATGGACTTTGAGGGGGAGTGGAGAGCAGTCTCTTATCTAGGGACAAAAGTAAAACCATTTGCATGGACTTGCAGGCATGTGGTGAGAACCTTGTTTTTGCTGTTGACTTGATCTCCTTTTTCTTTTTTTTTGTTTCTCCTCCCTAGATTATGTTCGAGACCTTCAACACCCCAGCCATGTATGTAGCCATCCAGGCTGTGTTGTCCCTGTATGCCTCTGGTCGTACCACTGGTATTGTGATGGACTCTGGTGATGGTGTTACCCACACTGTGCCCATCTACGAAGGTTATGCCCTCCCCCACGCCATCCTCCGTCTGGATCTGGCTGGCCGTGACCTGACGGACTACCTCATGAAGATCCTGACAGAGAGGGGCTACAGCTTCACCACCACAGCTGAGAGAGAAATTGTGCGTGACATCAAGGAGAAGCTGTGCTATGTTGCCCTGGATTTTGAGCAGGAGATGGCCACAGCTGCCTCTAGCTCTTCCCTGGAGAAGAGCTATGAACTCCCTGATGGCCAGGTCATCACCATTGGCAATGAGAGGTTCAGGTGCCCTGAGGCCCTCTTCCAGCCATCTTTCTTGGGTAAGTCCAACTCTAGGATATTTTGTTGCTCCATCATGTTCGTTTCTATAAAGGTTGACCCAGAGACCATGGCAGCCAGTTACCGTATTCTTGCTGGTCCACAGCAAGGTGTGTGCTGTCCACCAGTCAGCCTCACTTCCCACGCAGCTTAACGCTGTTCGTTGGAAGAACCTGGGACAGTACAACAGGAGGTTGATCCTGTCAGAGCCATGGCTTTGTAGTGCTTTCCCATTTGAAGGGGTTGATGGTCTCTTGGTGTTAGCTGTAGGCTTCCTTGGTTGTGTGTGGGCCCGTGCTGACTTGAGACTGCTTCTTCCACACAGGTATGGAGTCCTGTGGTATCCATGAAACCACCTTCAACTCCATCATGAAGTGCGATGTGGATATCCGTAAGGACCTGTATGCCAACACAGTACTTTCTGGTGGTACCACAATGTACCCTGGCATTGCTGACAGGATGCAGAAGGAGATCACAGCCCTGGCACCCAGCACAATGAAAATCAAGGTAGGATGGAGACAGGGGAACATCTCGGCCCCCCTGTTCTGGTGCAGTGCAGAGTGGGTGGAGGGGGGTGAGCTGAACTCCTGCTAGGAAAGATAGAAGCGGTACTTCTGGCTCTATGCAGCCTTAATGGACAAGCCCTGGATGAGATTGCATCCACCCAACTGGGTGAATAATGGGATTAGTGTAAACAGTGGTGGAAAAGGAAGGGAGGTGGTGTGAGGTGGTGTCTTAAACCTGTTTGGACTTGCTGGTATCTCGGCCAAGGCTAGATAAGGGAATTGGGCAGCTTAAGGCTCACAGACCTGTGTGTGGGCAGGGAGCATGGTGTGACACTGTGCATCTGACCGTGCTTCCTCCTCTTCCCTGCAGATCATCGCCCCACCTGAGCGCAAGTACTCTGTCTGGATCGGGGGCTCCATCCTGGCCTCCCTGTCCACCTTCCAGCAGATGTGGATCAGCAAGCAGGAGTACGATGAATCCGGACCCTCCATTGTCCACCGCAAATGCTTCTAAACCGGACTGTTACCAACACCCACACCCTTGTGATGAAATGAAACCCATAAATGCGCATAAAACAAGACGAGATTGGCATGGCTTTAGTTGTTTTTTTTTTGGCGCTTGACTCAGGATTAAAAAACTGGAACGGTGAAGGTGTCAACAGTCTTAAAATGAAACATGTCGGAGCGAACGCCCCCAAAGTTCTACAATGCATCTGAGGACTTTGATTGTACATTTGTTTCTTTTTTTAATAGTCATTCCAAATATTGTTCTAATGCATTGTTACAGGAAGTTACTCGCCTCTGTGAAGGCAGCAGCCCAGCTCGGAGGGAGCCGATGCCAGTTACTGGTGTTAGGTTATACTTGCTTGTCTGTAAATTATGTAACCCAACAAGTGTCTTTTTGTATCTTTCCGCCTTAAAAACAAAACACACTTGATCCTTTTTTCTCTTCGATTTGTCAAGCGAGCAGGCTGTGTTCCCCAGTGGTAGATGTGAATGAAGGCTTTACAGTCCCCCGCAGGGTCTAGGAGAAGCGGTGCCAGTATGTGGGGGAGGGAGGGGCTACCTGTACACTGACTTAAGACCAGTTCAAATAAAAATGCACACCATAGAGGCTTGACTGGTGTTGATTGTTCATTTTCTTTCTTCTGTGCTGCTTCTTGGCAGTTGTTCGGGGCTCTGATCTGGCTTTAGCAGGCTCTCCAGCTTGGCTATCTGACTGAGGGTGGATGCTTCTGCTGCTGGGGGCTGCCAGGTATCCAAGCCAGATGGCTGGTGGTGATACAGCAGGGGAAGGAGCTAAGCCTGCCAGACCTGTGGGTCTCCAGGACTGCTCTGGAGCTCTCTAGATATTGCCAGTGGGTGGAGGAGCTGGGCTTCCTGGGGATCCAACTGTACCTCCTGAGATGTCTCCTTAGTCCAGTATGACTACTGTCAGCCTAATGTTGGCCAAGTGGGTTGGTGGTGGTACCATAAACACCATGCTAAAGCTCTCGGGGTGGGGGGTAGCCTGAGCTCCATGGGGCACTGTCCCCTCTCCCGGTGCTGGCTGAGCTGTCCTCTCGGTTCCTGCAAGGGGAAAAGGCTGGGTTCAGGCTGGGAGACTCATATTCTCTGGCAGGCTGCTTGCTGGGTGGAGCAGCTTCCAGGTGAAAGTGAGAAAGTCTCTTGTGAAGTGGAAAAAGAATTGACTTGCAAGAGCAGGGCCACAGGGCTGTTAGCCATGGCTGGGCAGGGGTGGGGCTGGGAAAAGGGTGTGGGGAGGGAAGAAGCTTTTGCATGGTGAGTGACACCTACAGCTCCAGGACTTGCTGTGGGCAGTGCAGGTACCTACCTCTAGCCCAGCCTCTGCCAGGAAGGAGGTTTCCATGGCTTCTTGGCTCTGTCCCCATCCTCCAGGCTTCTGAACCTTCTGTGGAGCTTCAGCTGTGTTTGCTGGATTCTCCAGTTCCCTGTAAAGGATCGGCCCCGACAGGGACCCTCACAAAGCTGTGCTGGGAGCTGAGACTGTACTGGGCACAGCAAAACCTGCAAGCTGCTGGAGCTGCTGCTGTAGAAAGGAGATGAGAGAGGACCAAAGCTGCCAGGTCAGGGACCAGGAAAGAGACAAGCTAGGTGACACTGTGTTGCCAACTGGGGCAGAGCAGACCTCAGAGTCTCAGGCTTCCTGAGGCTCCTCTGACCTGCCTGTCTTTGAAGAGCTAATAGCTGTGATTGTGTCACACACTCCCAGCAGATGAAAGGCAGGGAACAGGCTCCCTTGGCTCTTTAATCCTCTGCTTGGCCTGATCCTGCTCTGGCATCGTTCTGTGTTCAGGGTGGACCTGCCAGTTTCTGCCCTTCATCTCCCCAGTCTCCCTCCTGGGTGCAGTAGGAGCCTGGCAGGGCTGTAGGTGCAGACACTGGGCTAGGCAGATGAGTTACTGGAAGCACCAGTTTGCAACAAGAGAGGTGAAACGGGTTGGAGTAAGGCCCAAACTGGGCTTATAACCTGCGGTCCTAGAGCAATGGGGTGAGGAAGAGGCAGTGGCTGCTCCTGAGGAGGGAGCTGGTGGAGTGGGGCAGGAAAAAGGCCAGGAGGCAAGAAGAGAGGGCACCAAGAGCAAAATGGGACATCTTTCTTCAGCCCTATCCCAGGTGGTCACCAGTCGCTGTCAAGAAATGTGCTGAGACACGAGAACCAGAAGAGATGGTGGTGGCAGTGAAGGAGGAACCAGAGAGCAGCAAAGTGTCGGGGGCTGAGAGCTGCTCAGGCGGGCAGAGGTGCGGGCACAGCGAGAGGGCGAGCGATGGGCCGGTGCTGAGCCGCCGAGCGCTGGGGAGCTGGGCTGATTTTCACGCTCCAGAGCGCAGCAGACGGGACTCTTTTAGGTAACGCTTTGCGGGGTGGTTTTTTTTTCTCCTTTCTTCCTATTTCACTCACTGTTCCAGGCAAAGAGCTCCCCTGAAAACAAGGCTGAGCCTTTCCCAACTCTTCCTGACACCTCTCCGGCATGAGGCTGCAGCGTGCACAGCAACTCTGCTGGCTGCTCCAGCAAGGCTCAGTTTATTCCTCCTCTGGGCCATTACATGCTGGAGAAAAGAATGTGGTGCTGGGTAGGGAAGCCTGTGAGCATTACTCACTGCTCCCAACTCAGTGAGCAGGGGGGAGCCGGGGGTGCTTTCCTCTGAGGAAAGCCAGGTGCTGGAAGAGGTTTGGTTTTTTTCATCGTGGTTTCTCAGTCATCGTGTTTTGGGGGGCTCGGGTTGCCCCTTGCTGTTTCACAGAGGTGGGGAAAGGCCAAGGGGCCTGTCACAGGAAGGCGGTAGAGTTGTTTCAGCCATGCCCTGGCTCTTGATGCCACCAGCCATGGGCAAGACTCAAAGGAGATGTGCAGGGAATCATCCGTTCCCTGGCTACCTCCTCCTCCTCCTCTCCAACAGAAATAACCAGGGCTTGTGGGGGGACCAGGAGGTTCAAATCAGCCAGCCACGGGGCCAGGCCGAGCATGTCCCCCTGTCTGGCTCCACAGTGGTGATGTACCAGGATTTCTCAGAGACGACGGGACTCGGCCATAGGTCCTTGCAAGCCACCCAGCCCTTTCTCACCTACCCTTCAGCTGCCCGAGGGGAGCTGGCTCAGCTCAAGGGAGCTGAGCAAACTCGTTCTACACCCTTTCTTCCCCCAGAGCTCCCAACTTTCGCTCCTGCTAGAGACAGTCACTGGCACTTCACCTGCAATTAGCCAGTGACCTGGAAAGTCACCTCGTTGAGCCTCTTATGGAATCAAGCCACTGCCAGGAATTAGTGATGTCCTTGGCAAAGGAGACAGTTGCGGCTCTTGGGATTTAGCCCTCGGGGGTCTCAGTGTCTCTCGGCCGTGTTGACCAGAAACGGTCCCCAGCTACGGGGGTCGCGTTCTCTCACTATAGAGTGCGTGCGGCTTCAGGAGAAGTGCCAGCCGGCTGCGTGCAGAACACCCAGGGAATCCCAGAGCACTCAGACAGAACTGGCCACCTCACAGAAGTCCCCTCTGAGGGTGCACAGTGTCAGCCTTAGAAAATGGGCTTTCCAAGGGACCGGTTCAGGGATGGGACTGTGAGTATCGGCTGAGCTTGGGGCAGGAGCAGTCCTGGTCTTTGCAGTGGGATTGCTGACCTGGAGCCTGCCCTGACTTGCAGTATACCCTGTCTGTAATCTACTTTAGCCAGCCTTAGGGTATTAAACCGTATCAAGTACTGAAAAATCACTTCCAGCAGTGGAGTTCACCCAAGCAGACCGAGCGCCCTGGCCGCTACAGTCCAGCTGGGCTTTAGGCATGCTGACAAAAAATGACATGTCCGGACTGTTATCAGTCTTAAGAAGCAACAGAGGAGAAATTACTTTCCAGAGGGAAAATCAAAAAATCCCCAGGTCATTCAGAGGTTTTGTCTTATACTGACCAAAATACCTTGATACTGACGTTAATTTGTTTGTTTGCCCTTCTGGACTGGGACTGCCTTCTCCGGGCTGAGAAAACTGTATTAGTCGTAAACCGACCAAAGTCTGCCCTGAGCTGGCCCAGCCCTGAATGAACCCATCATCCCAGGCTGCTCCCGGGTGCCCACACTGAGCAGAGCGACAGGGAGGGTTTCTCCTCTCACAGGCTACCTCCCTCCCAGTGAACATCAAGAGAAACACCAAAGTTCATGTGGCTGATCGTTTCCTTCCGCCTTTCCTGCCCATCTGACATCCTGCTGCTGCCTTGTGTTCAAACTCCGTGTCTTATCTACACCGCCACATTGCTCATGTGTTTGGTGGATCATGAGTCCAAGAGCAGCTCCTCTTACGAACCGCTGTGAGCCTGGTTTCTCCTCAGGAGGTTCTTATCCCCATCTCTGCACCCTGTTCTTATTCAGGGCTGTCAATTGCTGTCTGGAACACCTACGCCCCAGGGCTGGAGGGAACCCATGGCTTGTCCTAGCGCTGGCTGCTCCAGCCCATCTGGCTCTCTGGGCAGGGCTTTTACTCCGCTTGTGGGCCTTGCTGATGAATTTCTTTACCATTTGCATTGGAAATGATGGGCTCCCCCACCCTGGTCTCTGCTTTCCCTGGTGACTGCAAAGATGGTAGGTTGGTGTTTTCCCCAGATGTCAAACAAGTCAGTCTTGACTGAAGGGCCTCCGGATTTAATGTCATTACCTTCTATTTAAGTGAAACACATGACAAACAAAGTAGGTACAGATTCTCTTACTCAGGCTCTCATCCAAGGGCTACAAGGGGTTTTCCTCTTCGACTCCAGAGTCTTCTCATAGGCCTAGAAGCAAAATAGGTGATGAAGACTCGAGGGACTTGCTATTTCTAGGCAAAACCCTCACTCTACCCCTAATCTAATGCATGGCCTTAAATGGCAACAATCAAGCAGGAAGAGAGCAGCATCCTATTCATCTTCCTTTGTGGGTCATCTTTAAAACACATTTTTCTATGAACAAAATTCCCAAACCAGACATGTAAACTGGAAATTCCAGCGCTCTGGTCCTGTCTGTTCTTGAGATTCAGGATGAGGAGCTGGTAGTGATGGTGCTGAGCCGGCTGCTCCCCGTGGACGTCGCTGTGTGCGATGGCCGTGCTCACCCCAGCCCGATGACTTGTGCACGGCCCCCTGCGCATCGGTGACAGGAAGGGCCGTACCTCACACCAAAGTTAGAATATTTAGCCTGGTTAGAGCCCAGGCTGATGACTGTTGTGTGCATGACCAGTTAACCTGAAGCTGACAGGTTTATATTTAGGGTTTTCCAGGGAGGAAAGGGGTGGTATCTTGTGGCTCCCTTGTCAGCGCTGACCCCTTCAGTGCTCACGGGTGTCCTGTCTCTCACATCCACACCCGATGTGCTTCCAACCCACAGCATGAATCAGGAGAGGATCGTTCCCCCCATACTCTCCCGACTCTCAGGGCCAACCAGGGCGCTGACCCAGTGAGCGCCCGGGGGCTGCACAGCAGCATGGCTGGGGTAAACCCCCCAGCTGCAGGGCTCCCTCTGCCCCCCGCTCATCCACTGAGTCACTGCTGCGGACCGCGGCTCCTCAAAGGGTGGATTTACATTTTGGGAGCCGACTAAGGGCTTCACGGGGCGTGGGCCTGGGGTGAGTCAGCCCGGCAGCTGCCGAGGGTAGCGGAGGCCGAGGGGACGCTCGGCTGCCTCCTGCCGTTCCCGACGCCACAGCACCGGTGGCCTCGGGGCAGAAGCGAGGGAGCCAGGCTGCTGCCCGCCGAACAACTGGGATTTCGCCTCCCTGGAGAGCTGCAGCCCTCAAGATGAGCCCGCCCCCAGAGACAGCCGCGCTGTCAGGGGGACGGGCCTCCCACCATGCCCCCGCCACTCCCATCATGGCGCCGACGCTCTCAAAATGGCGCCCGACAACCTCCAGCCGTGACACGCTCAACATGGCGGCGCGGGGCGGCTGAAGGGGCGGCGGGGGTGTGGCGAGCCGCGGAAGCCGGGTCATGGCAGCGCCGGAAGAGCTGTGCGGCGGTCGGGCCGGCGGGGAGTCAGGCCGGGACGCGCCCGGTTTGAGCGGCGCCCATAGGAGGTCGCGGCGGC
>JAAGNO010017306.1:0-19502 GCA_033439905.1 Ceryle rudis
TCCTTCAGGCTGAACAGCCCCAGCTCCCTCAGCCTCTCCTCATCAGACTTTCCCTCCAGTCCTTTCACCAGTCTTGTGGCTCTCCCCTGGACCCCTCCAGCACCTCACTATCCTTCTGGCAGTGCGGGGCCCAGAACAGCACCCAGTACTGGAGTAATCTGCCAGCATGAAATACCATGGAAACATTCCGTCACTCTGCTGCTCTCCTTGTGGTCCCACGCCGTGGATGTGCACAGAGACAGTCTGGTCCATGTACTAATGCACCCTTCAACCACAGCCAAGTCCAAACCTGCCTCTGTGAGCGATGAGAGGGCTTTAATGCCGTGCCCATATTTTTATTGTTGCCCTAAGTTCATTAGCAAGGTACTGCTGAAGCACAAGGGACGGCAACCGCCAAACGATCTTACAAAGGCTTGTTCTGTCCTCAGCTTAAACTACGTAGTGCAAAGCCCAGGCCCTTCTACTGGCTAAGAAGAATTTTCTGTAGTCAAAAAAATCAAATAGAAGCAGACCCAACACATACCTGGAGATGTGGATTGGCAAAAGTCTACCCAATCCCTTGGGAAATGGAAGTCTCTCTAATTGCAGAGCTCGGTGTAACCGCCTGCTTAGTACAGCAGCAAGGGGAGAGGTCGACAAAGGCAAAAGTAGTAAGCTCCAAAATTTTAAGAATCCAACAGGCGTGAGATGGCTCACCACTCCTGCGGGTTTACCTGCTAACAAAGCTGTGTTCAAGTGTAATGAAAATGTCACTTTTCTCCGTGAAAAAACCGTAACAAGAATGTAGCATTGTGGATTTTTGTTTAGGGTTTTATTTTGGTTTCCTTTTTTTTTATTTTTTTTTTTGCCATCTAAGTGTGTTTGTATAAAGTTTCAGGCACAGATTCTCTAACTTTTTATTGAAGTCTTCACAAGTACTCTTCAACAATGTATCTAAAGACATTTTGATGTGTAAAAGCTCATGAGAAGTGGTTAATGTGATAAAAGCAGAAGCTTGAAGCAATGACATCTAAAGAGAGTCTGTCTGAAGATCTTGAAATCAGACAGAATAAAGAGAAGGCTAAAATGACAAACATGTTTGATCTTATGTACTTAAACAGAAAATAATTTCTGAGCCCTGTCTTATCCTATAAAAGAGATGATTAATGTATTGGATTTAGATACATGTAGCTATATTTGCTACTGAGAAAATTACATGCTTGCCCCTCTGCACTAGTGCTGTATTTTGGGAGTTTGAGTTTATTGGTTTAAAAAACCAAATCACCCACTTCATTCCCCGTTCCTTCTCTGCCTAAAAAAAGTATTCAAGTGGAAAACAGAAGTCAGCTTTCTTGTACGAGGAAGGAATTAATTTCCTTACAGAAAAGCAATGAAATGCCTCCACAAATGAACTACTGAGATGATTTTTGGGTCAAGTAGGGAAGGGCCATGCACTTAGAAGGCAGCTCTTGAGTCAGGTGCTGTCACTGCAATGCAACTATGCCATTTACAGGGAGAAGGGCAGGTAATTAGGGTGGGAGAAAACTCTATCATTAAACCTGGAAATGAAAGGATAATACAGAGGAATAATATGGCATGAGCCCTAAACCTGTGATTTCTGCATTCAAGTCTGGAGCTCACAGATGAAGACAAGCAGAGATCTTAGTAACAAAGAGTTAATGATCATCCAACTGACCTTAAATTTACCAGTGGACTTGTACAGGCACAGCAAGCAAGCTTAGACCTAGAGCCTTTCTTCTAAAAACAGACTCCATTTTTGCAGAATTATAAGGAAATTTCCTTAATATTTGGTCATGTTTTGAAATACTCCTCCCCAAACCCATAAAGCATATAAAGCCTTCAAAAATGCTTGTTACAGAAGAAAACTAATTTTTCTCCCTGCTTTCAGGATATCCTCAGTTCAATTCTTCCAGCTACAGAAAACTTTTAGTATACTAAAGGCCTGATTCATTAAAGCATTTACGCAGTTGCTTTAAGTGCAGCGTTAGACATCCAACTCTGAGCTCCACCTTCAGGGGCAAGAAGGCCTCGAAACTAAATAATGGTGCGTAAGAAAAATTCATTTCTATCAAATGCTGCTCCATCCCTTCTTCCTGCAAGGAGGTGAAAAGAGAAGTGCAGAAGACTGAGGGTGCAGTGTCTAGTCACTGATCCCCCTGGCTGACACAGCAGCCCAGTTCTAACCAGCACATACCCTTTCTCACCCATCTGCTTGTCTTCCCCACACTTCTCCCCAAAGGACCTATATATTACCTTTGGTTAGGTACTGCTGTCTCTATCTAAAGCCAGATGTTGTTCTGAGCAAGTCACTGTCCCAAATGCATAAACAGAATCTCTGATTTTATTCGATAAAAACTGCTAGAGGAAAGTAAGGAGGAAGTAACAGTGCTAGCTCAGTGGAGTCTGGGGCCACCTCAGCTACTGTGCACAGGCTCCAGTCAGCAGAGAGCAGCAGTTTTAATATTACTTCAGAGACTCTCCAATTCCTTACACACTCACATCTCTGGTATTACGCTGAAGTTACACTTGAATGTACAGTATTTGCATTCCACTTGCTAATTCACGTTGCTTGTTCTCTCTAATCTCAACATCACAGCACAAATCCTTTTCATGCTCTATTTCCTATGCACTGCAGCTTCCTGGGTTTGTAAGCAGCGTTACTCTTCCCACTGAAGTTAATTTCTGTAGTAGACTATGGACTGGCTCTAACTTTGTCACCTTTTCCACTTTTCAGGAGGAGCTACACAAACAGAAGTCAATGGAATTTTTTTCTATTACCTTTCTAATCACCTTACAGGCTACTGAAAAGGTGCTGGTAACTTCTGTTCTTCCTCTTGTAAGGCCTCTTTCAAAGTCCATGAGAGCTGTTACATTCACAGGGTTGTGGACAAAGCTACTTGTGACCAGCAGACACTCAGAGGAGACAGAGGGATCACTGTGAACATACCAGGGAGGAAGCTGAGGAAGGTCAGAGAGACAGTCTGCTAAAGGCAGCCTTACACCTCCACGGACAGAATCAGTGTAGCGAAGGTACACATGAATCCTGAAGGTGGTAGGGGAGCAGAAGGAAGGTCCCTAAGGAAAACAGAATGAATCGGTGGAAGGCCATAAAGGCGGGAACCAGATTTTGCAAAGCACTTTTCAGCGTGTGTGGTGTCCTCCAAAAAAAGCCCTGTAACTCCTTTGGCTTTGCTGGCTGGTGACACGTTCTGCAGCTGCCATGCAGGCTCTTTCTTTTCCTAAACAAAGCCGTAGCTAAATGTATCTCACCTCAGTCATTTCATGTGTCTGCATAAGGACTTCTCAGCTGACCCTGATGAACACTGACCAAAATACCCACTCAGTTTTTGTTTCTCCTGGGATGTCTGCAGTCTCACACCACAGCTGGTAGATCTTAGCCTGCCCCCATCTAAGGTCTGGTTTGGCACCTGGAGAAAGTCATCTTGAGTCAAGGCTCATTCATTAGTTTGATATCTGCTGACTTTACACTAAGACATGACTTCAGGATCCATTTCCTAGTTCTATAGCAGGGAACACGGGATTTCTTACATACACAGCCTGCAAAACACTGCAGGAGAAAACCCAGTCTGTGCAGTGCAGTATCATTTAGACCATCCGTAATGACAAATCTTTTCAAGTTTTATCTTTGCTGGAGCTCTCTGACATCTCTCTGTGCTGGGGTACGAGTTATACAACAGCAATTCTCAACAGACTTCAATAAAAGTGTCCCAGCTGCAGCAGGAAGCAGCATGGCTTTGCCTTTTGGCAGCAGGGCAACAAGTTTTATTTCTCTTTCCTTTCCTTATGAAAGTATCCTTCCTAAGCATGTCAGGAGACACCAGCAATGCATTTTTGGAAGGACTATGATTAAAATCTCTTCCCGAACTTTACTTTTTGCAGCATGCAGGGGCAAAGAAATATCCAGTGTTACTGTTCCAGTCCACTTCATTCTGTAGCTCCGCGGGTGACATGGAGTTAGTGAGCATTAACAGCAGCACGTGCTTTACATGCCTGCTCATTTCTTCTGTCTCCTCTCCTGTGAGCTCAGAAACAGCTGGAGGTAGGGCACAGTAGACAGCAGCTCTGGTTTGTGTCTAAGTTCGTGCAGATTTTCAGTGTTCAGGGAAGGTACAGAACAACTGTATTAGTCCTACAGGAACTGAGAGGGGAGCTGGAACTTGTCAACACATGAAGCTGGTTTTGAAAGTATCTCCGTGTTGCTGCCAGTCTGTTGTGAGTAAAGTAAAAAGCCTGGACGCAGGGCTGGGACTCAGCTGCACAAATGTCACTCTAAATTCTCCTCCAGTTGCCGCTTCCAATCAGTGTAGCTCTTTTGCAGGTCCTGTGCTACATCCGCTAGCTTGTTCTGGATGTCTCTGCTTTCTAGGCAACTGAAGTTCAATTTTTAGGCATTCAGATTACATTTCTGGCTCTGCAACAAGTTCACCTGAGATTTAAAGCTAAGCTCTTGATTCCTCTGCAAGACATAGATAACGAGCCCTTCTATTTAAAACAGTAGGAGGCTCAGAAAAAAACCAGTAGTTACTACATGTATGTGTAGATCCTACACAGCAGGACCTCAATCTTAGCTGATCCTCATGCACTAGACCACTGATACTTATTTCATCTCTCTCTCTCTCCAAGCTGCCAGAACACGCTGGCCAAGAGAACAGCCTGGAGGCATTTCAGGGGTGGAGACTGGATATTTTAAAATATTATTTCTGCTTTAGGCAAAGAAACTTAACCATTCTGGGACGAATTATTTGCTGCTACAGTGCCAAGATCATTGCCACTCCATGGTAGGAAGGCTGGATTCAGCCATAGGTTACACAGACATTTAACTCAGAACTGGTGACCCTGCTGTTTGTTCAGCTCCTGTTCTCTAAACAGCCACCATCTGCGTACCAAGTGGTATACAGTACACAGCCAGATTTTGATTCTCTTCTGGGAAAAAAAAAAAAAAGATGGGCTTCACCATCCTGTTCCCTAGACTAAAATGCTTTCGACACAAGAGTGAGCTGCGTAGGGTTTTGTCTTACCTGTAACCGACTTCAGCATTTTATACAGACTCGTGGGAGAACACGGACAAAACACTTGTTTCTGCCACTAAATTAAGGGCAAGGTCAATTCCCATCAGTGCCCTTAAAAGAGAACTAATTTTCCCTTTTTACTTTTCTGTCACTAACTGAGAATTACAAAATACATAATTATACTGCACAGGTTTTCACTCTGTCTTGTACAGCACTTCACAACGTTTTGTTCACTTACCAAATGTTTTGTTTCAATGTTTATGGTCTGGGTGCTTTTCACCTGTCTTAAGACTACTAGAGAACCTCCAAAAACTCCTCTGAAAAGAAGTCCTTCTTTCTGAAGCCACCTTTGTACGCTTTTCCTTTTCACTCTGCTCTCCCAAGTACATCTTCCCAAAGTCACCTGCATTCTTTTGGTTTCTTTTTAATCAACAGTGGTGCTTAGAGTTTAAAAATTACAGATTATATTTTAGTTGGGAGCAGAGAGTCTGAGCTGCAACCAAACCATTAGAATAGCTCGGACAAACTCTTTTCTCTGACAGGCATTTTCCCAGCCTTCTCGGGTAGGGAGGAGGATGGGTGTAACACAAGCATGCCGAGCTGGGCCAAGGAAGGTGGTTTGGGTGCTAACCTGCAGGATGTAGAATTTTGCACATTACTGAGCTGCAGCCAGTGCAGGGGAGATCATCTCTGCCACAGCCTGATCTTCTGGAGAGCACTCCCCTTAAAAAATGAGCTGGAAAAGTATGGTCTAGTGTAAGGCTAAACTGTTTGATTGAAAGGGGACAAACCAACCCTCATTTTCCACGTTTGGGTGACACCACCAAGTAATAAGCCAGGGATCTGAATGACTTTCCTACATAGAGAAGACACTTCAACTTATGGAAGCTTTTAGTATTGTAATGGTTGAGCAGATAAAAGTAGAAGGTTATTCTCTAATGCTTTTTCTTGTTAAAAAATAAAATAAAATACCAAGCTGGGAGAGGAAACATCTTCTTAATCTTGTTGCCACGGGCAAATTCTCTTCCCTCGCCGAGGACAAGGCTGCACTGGGCTGGTCCTGCCAGCCTGGCTGGGAGCTGTGGCACTTCCATGGAGGATGAAACAACTGCTGGGGTTTAGAGCTCTGCAGCTGTGGTTGTTTTGTTGATCATCAAGACAGATGACGTGCCACTCAGGAGCAGCGCGCTGGAAAAAAAATAATTTTTCATGGGATCATTTGTAGTTTACCATTTAACACAAACCCCGTTAAGGCACAAAAGCAGGCTGTTACAATCCAGAAACACTGTGCACAGCAACTTTGGGTGTTTATTTATGAAAACAATAGTGTGATTCCAGGGGGAACTGATCAAGTTGCATAAAAGATTTAAGAGTCCATTCTGTAGCTGTAATAATGCTTTTAGCACTTTCTCAGAGCCTTCCCTATATTCCGGCACAAGAGCTTGTGCCAGTTTATCTTTTGGACCATAAACCATTTTATGCCTTCAGTATTTTCAAAGTGCTATCACGATAAACCAGATTTAAGCCACAAAATAATACACACATTTTCTGTTTGGAAATATGTTAAATCTGTTTTTGAGAAACTAACTGCATGTGAAGCTATAAACACAGTATTGGTAATACCCCAGAATATCACTTTAAAAGTGATGGCAGGATCTTGTTAATGACTCTTCCTGTTTTAATACAACTCTGTTGAAAAATTCATCATTGAAAAAAATCACCTTCAAGAAAAAAAAATATGATTCCTTCCAAAGATGTTAAGCAATTTATTTTGGCTTTGAATAATTTAATCAAAAGAGTTCTTGAAGGCTTTTAGGAAATGAAAACGAAGGGGTTTGGCATGGGTTCTTGTTTAAGTTCCTCAAAAATGTAGCAGAGTTTTGAGCCGTACCCAGGCTCTTCTAAATGTTCAGCAGGTAAATACGCTGAAGTTATCAACTCCAACTCAACATTTAAAATAACAATAACAGAGGCAGGGTGATAATGTCATGAGCTCGTGTTAGCGGTTTACATCATCAGGGAGCATGGCCTCAGACAAGGCAATTTTGATGTATTGTTCCTGTGAAGAGAATTCAGGTACCGTAGCTGGAGTGAAGCACCAGCATTGATACCTGTGCTTTAATAGGTGCATGAGAAATAACTCCCTCTGCAGCGCTTAGGAGAAATTAATTCCATTTAGCACTACCTAATTTTTCAGTTTGTTAATTAGGTTGAGGGAAAATAACATTAGGAACTTTCACTGGAGTTGTATTAACTTCAGAATTGCAAAGAAATTGAAATGGAATTTACTTTATCCAGTATATTTGGCAGTCAGCTCTACTTCCAAAGAAAAGCCCCAAAACACTAAAATCTTTACTTAGATATGCTCTTTCCATTTTCTCCTGGTTAAAAAAAAAAAGTAAATAAAATAATCATTTGCTATACATTATCATTCCTCAAAGACAAACAGCTTGAGAAGTAATTATCCAACTATACAACATAGAATTATTCTGCAATCCGTGATTTCAGGAAGGATGAGC
Organism: Ceryle rudis; assembly: GCA_033439905.1. Lineage (NCBI taxonomy): Eukaryota > Metazoa > Chordata > Aves > Coraciiformes > Cerylidae > Ceryle > Ceryle rudis. Next base: position 7,550 of record JAAGNO010017306.1, read on the forward strand.
CCGATTAGGAGTACTTAGCCCATGCGTGCCAGGAATGACCCCAAAATAACAGCAAGTAGCTAAAGCCTCTTTTGGAAACATCAGGTTCTCTTTCCAAAAGGGTTGGGCATGCTGAGATCACGTCCTGGCATCACCTTAGCTTTGCTTGGGACGCTGGGAACTGCTGTCAACAGCATCACCAATTGCCATCAACTGACAAGGTTCACTGTGTCTCACTGGAAGACTTAAAGAGGGCAGAGGAATGGTCAGGAATATTTTTGATAATGCAGAGGGGAGCTGAGTCTAAATCAGAAATCAGCTTTCTATCAGAAAACTTTTATCAGGTTCAACAGAGGGACATTAATCCACCCCAAAACCCCACAAACTGGTGCTTTAGATACATCTAAGAAAAAATCCTTGAAAACTGGCCTTTGAATTCTCAGCTGAGGATCCTGGTCAAGAGAGGGAGAGCCTGGATGCATGTCTGTGTGTTGCTGAAGTCCTCCCTTAGTCTTTAACTGCACATGGGTGAAAACACCAGTTTAACTATTCCTCTGTGGAATATGAAGCACCTGGATCACTCCTGAAAGGAGCCATGGATGTCCAGCTCAATACTTCTACTGGGGAAAAAATGACCCTACCCTTTAATCTAGTCCCCTGAAGTAACAAAGCTGGCAAGTGGCTCAGACCTATCCCTTGCTTATGAGTAGTTACACCTGCTCTTAAAAATGTGTAGGGGAGCTTGTCCAACATGTTCACCACATGCCAGTTAAATAGCTTGGATGAGACATCAGTGACCTCATGCGTGATTCCAATCGGTCCTAGAGATGGTACCTAGATTGCATCTCTCAGCATGTTTCTCTAGGCACTCACCTTCTTTCTCAGGTTTTGACTTCCAGAAACACAACTTCAGAGTTTAAGTGTTTGCAGTAGCTGAGCAGTGGTTTGTCTCAGGTGTAGGCCAACACAGGAGAAATAACATCAGCCTTGGCCTAGTCCCTGTCCCGTCTCCCTTGGCTGGCAGATGTCAGCTTTGCTGTCTAGCTTGTGATCACAGACAGGTCTCGAAGCTTTTGAGCCAAGCCCAATCTAATATGGGCAACCTCAAACCAGAGCAGGTACGATTTATGGGGGGACAGGCATGAGAAGTAGTCCCCTTCAGAAGACCCTCCATCAGGCTCTTTGTGGCCAAGGGTCTTTGCGGGCTGGGGCTGGGCTTGATAACCCGTGGGGACTATCATGGGGAAAAGGGTCCTGGTCCAATCGAACTTCCCATCTTCCCACCCAGAAGGCAGCAGAGGAAGAAATCTGGGGAGAAGTTTGAGAACTGCTCCTCCGATCTCAGGATACAACCTCCCTTTTCTGTGGCTTATCAGAGTGAGTGCTGAGCCATGTAAGGGGAGGTCACTGGTGCAAAGACTATCCTAGCATGAATAACCAGCCTCACTTACACCACCACAAGGCAGCCACAACTGCAGGGTCTGCCACACAAGTACAAGGTACATACCTCAGCACACTTCAGGAGTCAGCTCTGCAGTGGGCACAAGAGCTTCTGGCTATGTTTATATTTTCCTTTTGGTTTTCGATGCCTGCTTGTCACCTGCAGCACATCCTGAAGGGAACGGCACACACCTCGTTATTAACATTTACCGTTCCATTTGTAGCACTTCAGAGCAAAGCAGAAGGGTTTACCAATCCTCCCCCAACCCACGAGGGCTGGGGAGATCAGTGGGGAACCACAGTCCCACTGTTGGCTTCTCCTGGCGGCAGGGACTCGGTGGAGCCGCTGTCTGCCTGATACTGCTTCGTGTTCCGAGAGGTGCTCACTGCAGTCACTCGATGACTTTGCGTGTAGAGCAGGCAGCTGATCAGAATTAACCTGGGGGAAGGAAGCAAAGCAAAATTCTGGTGAGTTAAATTACCTTCTGCTGCATACAATCATCCGGCGTAACTCAGCTCGGCAATAACATTCATGTTGTCATTAATAGAAAACATTTTGCATTGCACTCCAGAGATTTATTTTTTTCTTTTGGTATGGAAGTGATCCGTTCAGATTGGAGCTGCCTGAACAAAGCCTAAGGGCTCAGACACCACCAGCAGCATCTCTCTAAATATCTCTGTCTTATTGTGTAATCTCTACATTGACTTGAAGGAAATGTTCCGACTGCTGAAGCTATAGGGCTCTGTGTATACAAAACACACACTTAGCTGAGCGGCCCTATGGGGCAAGATGAGTTATTTGCTGATTTACCTCAAGTAAATCATTATAATACTTGAAGAGAATTGTCTTGGCTTCCACAAAATGTGTCAAAGCATTTTTAAATAGAACACTTAATCCGTGCCTCACTCCCTTGTGTCATGAAGGGAAGAAGAAAAAACGTGACTATGCACTACGCTGGTAACAGCCTGAAAATTCCGATGAAACGCTTGGGGGAAGAGGGGAAAAGGGGAACGTTTCCTGGCATGCTTAAGGATATCTTAAGTTTTCTAAATAGAGAAATGAAAAGCTTCTCTTGGAAACTTTCGGTCATCTTGAAAATGAAATTCAAATATAAAGAGTAAAAATGGTAATAGTGCTGTCGGAAGACCAGAATCAACATTCCATCCTGTATCCACAGATGGCCTGCTCCCATCAAGCTGACAGGTGCCTGTGTACCTCAGAGGTGAAGGTGGCTGAAGTGCTGACAGCAGAGTAGTGATACCTGACTGAAAGACAAGCGACTTCTCAGGCGGTCTGGATCCAGCTGAAGGGGTGAGTGGGGCTTGCGAAGGCTGGAGACTGGGGGATGCAGAATTACGTTATCCAAGAGCTTACACTGGTTGACATCCTTGGTCCCTAAGATGTTCAAGGGCTAGTTACACTCCCACCTAAAGGATACCACCCCTCGAGGCATTTTGTTAATGTTTCCTTACTGTTGAGTGGTGGCTTATAGAGCTTGAGACTGACTGCTCTGTTAAAATGAGCAACCACGCTTTGGGATGGGAACAGTCATCCTGTTTTCTCCACAGAGGTGAATCATTCGCAAACCAAGGAGGGATGCTGCAGCCAGCCCTTAATTGAATTTTGTGGCATTCTGAATGATAATGCATGAGTCTCCCCTCCAAATCAGGAATGAGGAATTATTACACAGAAAGATAAACAGGATAAAAATGAAAATTAATGCTCCTGGAAAACAAATCAAATATTTCTGCAGATCTGTTTTTCTGCAAGTCTGTTTACTGGCATTTCTGATCGTAGACTCGGAAGTCTCTGCTATTGAAGCCAGACCCACCAAAGACGATCATTCCCTAATTCCATGCCTTTTTAGTCCCGGTAAAAGTCCATGAAGTTGCATGGAGCATTACAAACATTACATTAAGTAGTATGGTAAATAGACTGAGCTCATTAACCTCTGTATAAACAAGGAAGGAAGGAGCCGGATTATAGGAGGGTAGGGCTCATGTTTACACACATTTATCTAACGTAATTAGACAACCAGGGTGGGGACACCCACAAATACAGGAGAAGAAAATCAACTGATTCTCTGAAATTGTCTCCCTTTTACAGTGAGATCTAAAAGTAGACCCTATCAATTAATAATTCACGATGTCATCGACAACATTTAGAAATGAAAGTGGAAATTACCAGCGCTCTTTAGATGGCAAAGGTTGCTAGACAGGGTTGGCTCAGCATTTTCACAGCAAAGAGCATTCAGGTGTTACAAATTCAGATCTCTGTCTTAATCGGGCATCAGAAGAGTCCATCGTAAAGTAACCAGAAACAGAGATCATCAGTTTAGGGACAGCTCTTCTTGGGGCAGCGTTATGGAAGATGAAGGTTGGGACACTTAAGTGCTTATTTCTCATTGCAGAAATCCCTCCTAAGGTTGTTAACAGTTTGGAAAGCTTACTCTTTTTTGGTTTTACTGGGAAGAGAAATAAAGAACTTTAATGCAGAAATTTCCAGTAGAGAGTTAACATTCTGTATGTTACAATGAGTTAACATTAGCTCCCTAGCACTACTGATGAGATTCTATGAGATAGCACAAGCTATTCAGGATTTAACCGAGTCTGGTTTTCAGAATCTTCAAAATGATTCTTTTGTTTGTTTGTTTCTTGTTGAACAGTTGCCTTCTCTATTAAGATCAGGAGATACATGTTTTTAAAAGAGTTTTAATTCATAGAGTTTGTGGGAAGAGTAAGACAAGGGAGTTCTGGGTAACCTGAGGAAGGATTTTCTTTTTACTTGGTCACACTGTCTCTTGCCACATCAACTGTCCGCTCTCAACCTGAGCTAATAAGTCAGTACTTTGAAAACCTCTTGTAATAGTAAATTTCACCTGAATTTAGCAGACTTCAAGGGCTTCCTCTCCTAGCCGGAAACAAACACAAGCAAACAGCAGAGTTAACGCTACAAAAACTACATTAACAAAGCAATTGTATATCTGTAAATGAAAGAAAGCTTTGCCTCCATAAAGTACATAATAAAATACGGGAGCATGGAGAATCAGAAGTCAGGTATGTCTGTGAAATGTTAAAAGAAGAAAGCTGGTGAGGCTTTTCCTGGGAAAGATATTTTGCACGCATCTGATGCCTTGGGAGTCCGTGGGAATGCGGGAGCAGTGGATTCCTTCCAGGGCGCCAACGACCATGCCTGTGGGGTGGGCTTTTTATCATTTCCAGTCCTTCAGATGCATCCAGCATTGTCACATCTGAGACCACTTCCATGGAAGGGCTGTTGGTCTACCTATGAGAGTCGGGCGCGTTTGCTTAAGTGAAGATGACGTCAAAATACAAGTTTCTCTCATGGAACACGGAATTGGAAGCCGAACGGTCAGGTAAATAGCAACTGACTGGTACTGTTGCAACTCTGTCTAAGGGAAGACTTGTCCTGACTGGGGTTTAGACGAGAGAGTCTGTCAGACTGTGTCCTGTGTGAAGGGAGCGATCTCAGCCACAGCGAGGACCAGGACAGCACATCTAGAAAGAGCGTGTGAGCATCTCCCAGCTTGGGCACTGGCTTCAGTGCCAGAAGACGCCATAAACCAGTGTCAGGGACTGGTTGTAACGGTGCCCTCCGTGCATTGAGCATGTACGGGACACTTTTGACTCAGGACATGTTTGCACCTAATTGATAGATTTCATCTGATTTTTTTCCTTCCTCCCTCTGTTGTCAGCTTATTCATAAGCATGATAAAATGAGGATGAGAGCGATCGTATAATTAATTTCATTATAAAAACAGCTGAAAGATCACTAGAGTTTATCTATTGTTTTCCTCCCTTAAAAAGCCCGCTGCCAAGAGGTCACTCCATGTAAAAAAGTGTGACCCTCGTCACGTAAATCAGGAAAATCCCTTTTGCCAATCAGCAGAGTATCAGCTTTGCATTAGCAAGTTTGCTTAAACACGAGATGACCTTTTTACATTCATATGTATCCATCTCTCTAGAATTAATCATCCATTCAGCTGGTAGTTTATTTAACCATAAACACACAAAAAAAGGTGCAGTAAGAGTGTTCTCAGAATCCAAATATTTGCTTTCTACTTCTTTAACCACCTACCCACCACACGGGCAAAAGCTGCCAACTGGCAGCTGAAAGCAACATTTTGTCTTCGATTAGTCATATTTGAATTTGCCTTTTTTTTTTTTCCTTTGCCTGTGAAATAGCACCACAGGGACCAGTGTATAACAACAGAGGGCAAACCAGGTCACTTGAAAACCAACTCCTGGGGCACGTCTGGATTGTGAATGAGTTCATGACTTTCGTTAGGAGCTCCCATTCTCCCATTGAGATTCTGTTTCCTGCCGCAGACAGATCACGTTCACCGAGCCAACAACTGCCTCTAGGCAACCGGGATACAACGCTGTGCCCTGAGCAGCACAACACTTAACCTTGTGGGATATTGTACACAGGGTTTGTGTGTGTGCAGGGAGGAGGGGGAGTCCTCTTAATATCGCTTACAAATGCTGACACCACAGAGCACTTCTGCAGCAGTCTGTGCTCTCGGCTGCCTGCTCCACGAGAAAGGGCTGCGTTAATGTTCCGTCGCCCGCACGGCATGAGAAATGTATTTATGGCTATTAACGTTCATCACTTGTGTTGGGGCCGGGCCAAGGATGCCCAGTGACAGATCATGATCACGTTAGGTAGTTTACAGGCACCAACGGAAAAGATGGCTTAATTGAGATCGAGGCCAATTTGTTAGCTAACTGTTTATGCTCCAGCTCTCTGCGAGGAACCGTCCGGTACGAGACCTGACAAAAGAAATAGACAAACATGTGCTAATCCTGTGCTGGGGGTTGGGATTGGTGGGTTTGCATGTGGCTGAGCATTCCCGACTGGGCCTGCTGAGCCCTGATTTCATATTTGTCTTTCTGTGGCCTGGAAGGCTTACCTGGAAAGATTCTCAGTGAAAGGAGCCAGAGGTGACCAAATTCCCCAGCTTATTTTTCAAGGTGGCAAATTCTCATGAGGCTGTGTTACAAAAATGGCCTGGCCAAGGGAGGAGAGCACAGATCCTTCAGAGGCATGCTCAAAATTAACAAGAACCTCGAGTGTTAGAGCTATGAGCAATTCCCTGAGCATCAGATCACTTCTGTGACTAAATAAAGGCATTTCTAAAAGTAGGGGCTTTTTCTGAAAGGAGGATAACAAGGTGAAGTGTCCTCCAACACTACTTCAGGTCTGTTTCCTCTGTTACAGCAGTGGCTTGCGTTTGGTTTAGTATTAAAAAACTAGAAGGCTTTATACTGTGCTGTGGTTGGTGCTTCAGTAAGGGGGGTTTGTTTTTAAGCCCAAAATGACTTAGAACTGTAGCAGATAGACTAATCTATAACTAAGATAACATCTGGAAAGCTTTCTTGAATGTCCAGAACCAGAATCTAGAAGGTAAGAGTTACTCAGCATCAACTGCCATAAGCCTACTCAAATTTGTAAGCTGTTTATCATCATTTCATCTGACAACAAAGACAGCAAAGGTGGGCACAAACCCCCCTTTGTTTATGACCTCAGAATGAAAAGAAGTAAATCAGCACAAAATCTACAGGCATTTCTGCTGGGGTTGCCTGCAGGTCTATAGTGGAAGCCTGCAGCGCTGGTCATGCTCTTCAGCAACTGAAAAAGGACTGTCACCCTGCACTGGAAGGCTTTGCTTCTGGGTACTTGTGGTCACAGACCAGGACAGCTGGGAGACCAGTTCAGGTACAGCTGGCCAAAGGCCAATAGGCCATGGACACACAAAAGCTGTAGGCAAGACAACGCAGCCTAATTAGCACCCTGATTAACTCCATGAACCCAGTAAGAAAGGATTATCATAATCAATTTATCTTTAGGTCCAAATCTGAATCTACTCAAAGCCAAATTTTCTTTTCTTCATGTCCTTCTCCCATGAGCTTGTGTTAGACTGATGTGTGCATAGGTGACAGCTCAGAAAACACTACAAGCTCTTAAAACAGCACGACTGTACAGGGAGAAATTATGGCAGTTCCAGTTGGAAGAGACCTACAGCAATCGTGCAGTGCAGATGCCCGACATCCTCAGGGCTGATCAAAAGTTAAAGCACATGGAAAACAAACCTCTGTTCCTCGCATCACCTGCACACCTGAGAGCTCCTGCTATCCAGCAGGTCCAGTTCCTTCTCAAAGCACTGAGTCCCACCCTTCTCAAAGGGCTCCGCATGGCTAACCTCAGGCTTGTGTGGGCTGCCTGGGTGACCTCCTTCCATCACTTGATTCCCCCGAGCTGGCTCATCTCAACGCCGTCATTAGAGGTATAGCAGCTTCTGTATGAGAAACAGAATTAATTTTCTTCCTTCCTGCCAGGCCTCCCTCCACCCTCAGTTTCGAGGGCTCAAACAATCCGATATATTCACCTTTTAGTTCTCAGTTCATGCACATTGCTAAATACTTGGGAGAGTTTCTCTGTGGAAAGCTTAAGAAACCTCTAGAACAACTCAAATAGTCTTATTCATTGCGGAGTCCCCAAAGGATGTCAAATTTAAACTAAGTCCTGCTTGGAGAGGAAATGAAAACAGAGAGGAAGGGTTTTGGGAGAATCAGAGAGGTTTTAATTAGTTTGTGGTTGAGGCAGTGGAATTATGTGCTGTAATACCCCGGTGCCTGTACGCACATTGTTCTCTCCAGGGTCAGCTCTGTGAATTTGCTGAGTGACAAAAGGAAAAAGTAACCTTATTACTTCCTCCTCTCACGTTCTAGTCTCAAATCAGCACAGCACTATTAAATTCTACTTTTACCTCTACCTCTCCTTGGCTTTACAAGAGTTACCCCAACGCAGAAGTAAAGAGAAGTGACCGTCAGGTCATGTACATACCTCACTTCTGGACTCTTCAATCAGTACCGTGGCTGCAAGGCCAGGTTGGTTTGTTTTGTTAAGTATTTAATTCAGCGATGACCTCCTCTACCTTTTGTAGAAAAGAAACCATCTAGATCACAACATCTTTTTTGTATCATGCCCTTGACAGGCAGCTGAACGTCACTGATGGAGCACTGGCTGTGTGGAAGAACAAAGCAGCTGCTGATGCTCTAATTTTCCCCAAATGAAACACGGCATAAATAGTTCTCAGCACTTGCTCTCCAGACACTTTCATAGAGAAAGGGCTAAGGAAACCTAGTGAATGGCAAACTTTCCATCAGCATATTGCCAGGCATGACCTAGTTTTTGCTTCGTACAGCCAAGCGACACGCAGTTTATTACGTGCAAATAAATAAATAAAACTTGGTAAAAAAAAAAAACAATCTGTAGTGCACATACTTCCTTACAACTGAGTATTTCTATCATGTTGTGCATGCTGCTAATTCAAAAGGCTGATATGGTCGCAGACAGCCCAGCTTCTAGGATTTAGCATTCAAACATACTTGAACTGGCATGAAAAATGCAATAAAATAATTCTTTCAGACAAGTTTAGAGAGAGGTATTCCCAAAAGACAGAATTCTGGCTTCCAGTCACATAAAGCCTACACTTTGTCAATAACACAGTGAAGGAAGGCATGAATGAATTTTATTTCATTGGACAAGTGACTTGGAATACAGATAAGGCAGGGTGAGCATATAAACCTTTAAATAAATGTTTTAGCACTATCTGGAAGGGAGGAATGCAATTGATTCCAATCTTTTCTGACAGAAAATCAGTTCCTCCAAAGCTCTTGGGGCAACAAACACTAACTAAAACCGTCTGTTACTAATAAAACCTTTAAGTACAACAAACCAAAATGTTGTCATTTGCAACTAATAGGCTACAATTAATGCAAATTATTACTCTGTAGTTTAACTGAAATATTAAACAGGGATATGAAGACTTTGGTTTACTGTGACTTTAAGAGCCCTGTAACTCTGAAGAGGGATCTTTAAAGAGCTCAAGAAAAACCCAGCAGAGAAGTAGCTGACAAAGCCCCAGACAAAACACAGTGTAAACAGCAGCATTAGGAATACAAAATACCCTGTCGCTCAAATGCAGGGATTTTTCTCTAATGAGCAGAGCTACCTTGAACCGCTACAAACAGTTAACAGAAAACACCGAGCTATGATTACACCCAACAACGTTCTTTGATCTGCTTTGTAGGTGTTTGTATAAAGTTGTTTTGTGGAAAATCTTGACCTTTTCTTCCCCCTCTGCCTGTTTAACATGAGACTTGTGTTTCTCTCTGCAGTGATCCTGCAAGCTGGAGCGGTAGAAACTGCTGTTATAATTCTGGGTTTGCTTTGCAAACGCACGTTATGCTTCAGAATGAAGGGTGCTTTTAGTGTTTTAGGAGAGCCACGCTTGGAACTTCTACAAGAGAAATCCACTGAAAGCAGCAGTTTCTTTTACATTGTAAATCGGACTCCAAGCAGTATACCGAGTTGCAGTTTTATTTGAAAAACCACAGGTTGTTAAAATTCACAAATCAAACTCAACATGGTCATCTTGGGGGCCCGAGGATAAACGGTACCGCTAGAAAAAGGGATTGTACTCAGTCGCAACCTGAATTTCCAACAAAGTGGTGCTTCCTCCACACTGCCTCTCACAAACCACTTCAAAGGAGTCACTATATTTTTAGTATCAAATGTTCTCTTCCTAATGCCTTTCGTAATGGAAGCAAAACTTACGAAATAGGAAAAAATAAAGTCTTGCGTTCGCACAAAGTACATTCAGTGGCTGCATTAATACTTTTAGCCTGAAATATGTAGTAGTAGTACTGCTACTGGAGTAGTAATCTGTCTGTTAGTTGGTAGAAGACTTTTAGGACTGATTCTGCTTTCAGGTTAGTACTCAGTGAAACAGACACTTTGTTATTATCTAATAGAGAGCACTTAGGGTTTGTTCCCATGCCTCCCCAGCCCACACAGCACACAACTTCAAGATCCTAAATTCTGCCTTCCCACCTTAATTGTTCCCTTTCTTCTTATAGATAACTGTGCAAACTTTAGACTCTCCTGTGAACAGGCTCTGGCACCATGCAAATTAAAAATACGAGTGAGTACTTAACTCAGTATTTAGAAAGAGAAAATCCTATTTCTATTTTCATATTTCTACAAGGAGAGAGGTAATAGAAAATTATTTCCCTATCTTGTTACAAATCCAAACTTCCAGCACACAGAGTAGCTATTTCTTTTGGGGCTGTTTTTCATTTTTGCCAAAGCATTCAGCAACTGCGTGGGAAAAAAAAAAAGTATTAAACAATGGCCAACATTTTATATTTACAGTTTATGGATGAGCCTATATTGTAATCTATACTTCTGCACTGCTGAACCCAAAATAATTGCATAAAATCTCCAGGGCTCAAGACTCAACTCAGAAACCTCTAATAAATAGATCCCAGAACTCTTCACACCAGCAAAGGGTGGAATACAACCCTTCTGCAGTCTCTTCTCTGAATTCCTCATTTCTGGCAACAGGCACCACATCTATATGTGTTTTAACCAAATACCTGGGTTTGAGCAACATTAAGAGTTCAAGATTACCTTCTGCAGCGAGATGCCCCGATACTTAAATCTATGTAAGAAACACTCCTGCACTTAGGGAGCACTTTTAATCATCGATTGTAACATTCCATCAACCTGAGCAGAATTTCCTTCCTTGTGACAGAGTACTTGAAATTTTGAGTTTTGAAAATGTTTCTAGAGAATTTCTTTCATGTTTTCTGCTTTTATGGAAACCTTTCAAAAGTTGATTTCAAACAAAGAGGTGCCAAACTCTGGTAACTCTTTAATTTTCATCCTGCTCTAATGATGACAGATCTCATCAGTGGTGGTGGAGTCTTAACTCTGTTAACTAATGACTAACTAACTATAGGCAGCGTTGGGACTCTAAATCTTAATCTCCTACCTTCTAATAAATAGTTTAATTAAAGAGAAATGACTGAAGCTAACTGACATACCATAGAAAACTTTCAGTGGAGTAATTTGCCAAATATTTCCACCTTTGCTTGAAGGATACTTTTCTTTCATTAAATACAGTTTTTAAATGAAGTTTTCCTTAATGCTGAAGCAAGCTACTTGTGCGTCTGTAAAGAGCTGGCTGCGACAAATGACTGGACGAAGTAGTGATCTAGAAGATGACTTGGATAAACAAACAAAAAAAAATCAAATACTGTGGATTTTAAAAACAGAAACCTGGTCTTTCTCCTCATTTCAGACCATGTAACTATTTTGAACAGTTACATAAACCTCTTTTAAAGCACTCCCTGTTCAGTGGGAAAACACACAACTTGGAACTCTTAGATAAGGGGGAGTGTGTTTGGAAGTCTAAAGTAGCTCCTAAGGGCAGGTTGTGTGTACTGCCCTCACCACCTGCACCAGGGAGAAAACACCAGCCCCAGTTAGAAAAGCCTGACCTCATCCACACCACCCAGTGTTTGGCTTCAGTGCTCTCGCAGGTCCCTACAGACAGCCAGGAAATGTTCCTTTCCTTTCCTTTCCGGTTTTAGTTTAAACTAATGGTGACCACCAGCATAGTGTGTTTAGAGCATGATACAGAGAGCACGTGTGGTGACATTT